>JBCFYV010004132.1:0-21494 GCA_039000515.1 Timema cristinae | reverse complement strand
AAAATTAAAAGGGGTGTAGGTTTTTAGTCAACCTCCAGAAAGGGAGAGGGGCCCACAAAAGGTTGGAACCACTGGTCTAAATAAACCTTTCTTAGATAAATGTTTGAAAATGTTCCCCAACTAATTATTTACAATTTTGTATAGAGTGAAAAATTTATTCAAGTTAAAATTAGTAGGATAAAATCTAATTAAGCTGGGGCATTGGATGGCTTTCCTTTAAACTGTTGTAGGTACTGCACAGTTAAATAATTACCTAATATACTACTTACTACTTTTATTTATAAAAGAGAAATACAATATTGCAACTTCATATCAAACATATGTAAGAATCCATATGATGAACATTGATAAACTTTATATTTTTTATTTCATTCAATGCAAAAAAAAAAGTTAATGTTAATTTGATGTTCCTTTTTGATTGCAAGGTACTGTGGGCAGTACATATCAAACGCTAACAGTATTTTTGGGCCTAATTATGGTGATGAGTTTTTATTAAGAAAAACTATGGAAAATACAAAAATAAAAAATATATATCTACCACAGCGAATAATTTAAAACTTCACACGTTGTTTAAATATGCTAGCTGTTTGAACTAAAAGTGTTCAATGAACACTATGATGCAAACACAAATAAACATTCCACTTGAATACTACTAATACTAAAACACTTAAATCTAACTAAATTGGATAATATTTTACAATTGACAAAACTAGTAAATTTTTTTTTTTTAATCAGAGTAATACTTAACAGTTTTGAAGTCAATGTTAACACAGGAGTAAACCGGTCTGATAGCTTGGTGACAGTTTCAATTCTAGCCGACACAGATAAAGATTTTACATGTTGGTACCTCCACAGTATCGTCCCGACCCAACGTCGTCAACTAGTTTTCATGGGGTCAGTTAGTCCTAAATGTAACTTAGCAGTAATTTAACCACAAATATTGTTTTATTCTCTAAAATAAAGATTTAGGGGTTTATCTTAAAATTTCCCCCTAATCTTCCTTTTTTATTTTGCTAGGTACCATAACAAGTTTGAGAACAGTTTGTATACAATATTTGGAGCTGCATAAATATTTTACGTGGTCATACATAAGTATAGCTATATTGACCGAACAAAGCATAACGTAGATGATATTGACATTAAATATCTCTATACAGATCTTTTTCAATTATATGTTCAAATCCAAGAAGGAAATTTTGGGTAAAAGTTAGTTATTCTGTACTTTAACTAAATTTATAAATCCAATATAATAGCCTATATTAATATGAGGAATCATTGCACAAAAACAAAAATGTTTCCTTTTAAGGATTGAGTCGAGTGTTTCTATCAATAAATTACTGGTACCGACAGTAAAAAACATTGTAGGCCTGTTATTATTGGTGAAAACTCTCAATTTAGAGTTATCATAATAACAAAGTCTATGTCTTAATTTCTACCATAAAATGTGTGACATACCCTAGTTTTTTAGCTAAGACCTGACTCCAGCTCCCTGGTGCAGCACACAAATAAACGGGCCCGTTTCACACCTGCAAACAAGCTACATGATAATTCCTTGGCAATACTTAAAATGAGATTGGTCACATTTGGGTCATTCCATACAAGTGGTCCAATATTGGTTGCTTGACTAATTTTATTATGATTATTACTATTATTAATTTGATTATAGTTTAAAGGCCTTTGACACGCTGAGGTCATTAGGGCCTTGAACGATATTAACAACATAGTTAAATCCCCATAGGGGTGACACATAATAGTTCACCTGCAGAATATAACAGGTGAATACACAAATATACAAAACAATAAATGATATGAATATAAAATAATAGTTAACAATATGATAAAATACCCATCTGAGACACTTCAATAGGAGTGCTAAAATGAGCTCTTAATACAAATAGTGATACACATATTAAACAAACTTAAAATGACAAAACATGTTAAAGTGTACTAAACTTTTAAAATGACAAAACACAATATTTAAGGATACATAATGTTAAAAAGATCTCAATATGAGATCAAATCCAGATGAGTACTTTATGAAAGTGACTCAGATGGCAATAAAAAATATTCACCTGGCGTATAAAATGGGAGTAAACAAATAACTCCTCTTGCACTATCGCGTAATAAAAAACGAAGGTTACCTTTAAATCAAGAGCCAGACAAAGAGGCATACTTGCGACACTCGACCAAAATGTGATACACACTAAGGGGGGCATCGCAAAATCACACACTGGAGGTGGATCCTCTTTTAATAAAAATCTGTGCGTTAGAAATGTATGCCCAACGCGAAGTTTCATCACAATGAGCTCCTCTCTTCTAGATTTCGTAAAAGAAGAGGGCCACCAACGACACACCGTCCTGAAGGACCGCAGCTTGTTCTGAGCATGGGTCAAAACCCAATGCTCGTTCCAGGTACGAAAGACCCCACGCCGAACATAACCCTTTATATCAAAAAAATATTACACCCAAACTCACCTCCGGGGGCAGACATGCCACCCGCGGGCGAATCTATATAAGTAAGGCAGGGGATGGTCTCGGGACTCAAGTCAGGATCGAGAGGAGGGATAGGCAACAACATTCGATCAGCAATGGCAAGAAGTAAAAGATCACCACCATCCCGGGAATCAATCCAGAGGGCTTACGAAGAAGCAGGCCTGCCAAGCCCCATATGGGCTGAAGAATTCCAGTGGCTAGAACAAGAACTGGAAATACAAGATATAACAGAGGAGGACCTACAGTTCCTCGATAACGAGGAAATCATCGATATATTCCCACCACAACGGAATGTATGGGAACCCGACCAGGTGCACAGAGACGAAAGCGCTGTCACCCTTGACCCAGACGAACAGGCCACGGTGCACATTGACCCAAGCGCTCCACCGTTTTAGAAAATGTCTGGGTCCAAGAACTACCCTCCTCTATACATTGGAAGGAATGGACAAACGAAGCTGTATCCATCCTACTACACACGAGAGGACTATAACACGCTAGAAGACTAATCGAAGCCCTTGGGATAAGCATCGAGGAGGAAGAGGAAGTCAAGACACCCACTCAAGACACCGGGAAAAAGCAGACCCAAGGTCACACGAGACTCAGCACCACTGGACAGTATTGAGGACGATGAAATTTCAATAGGAGAGCCACTCCGTCTAACCCTACCGATGCTGAGTAAACAATTCACAAACCTGTTGGACAACAAAGAGGAGCCGCGTTACAAATTAAGGACTGCGTTTACAGAATGACCACTGTCACACCACTGGAACCACGGATATGGAACAACAGTCTTCGGTTTAGAATCCTCCAAGGGGGTGTCGACATCCCGCGCCCTCCAATCTTTCAGAGAACGAGAGAAACCCCCAAGATAGTGGAAGCAGTAAAGGACTGGCTCCAGGAAGGCTGGATAACGGAAGACAAGGCAGTGCGAACGCCTTCCCGATATACGCCATTCAAAAGCAAACGGCACGGTCCGAATAATCCAGGACCTCTCAGCCTGGACCCCGTACGTAGAAACGCCAAGATTCTCTCTACTTTCAGCGGGACGAGCGATGGTACAAATACCTAGAAACGCCTGGTTAGTCAAGATAGACCTGGTGAATGGATTTTACCATATCAAAGTAAACACCGAGACATCTAGAACGATAGGCATCTATTTCCGGGGGAAAAAGTATGCAGTACATAGACTACCATGGGACATCCCTATCCCCAGCGATTCTCCAAAGAATTTTCTACAGAGGCAATTTCAGCCTTGGAAGAAGTCATGAGCGATACACGCGGTATTGCATATTTGGACGACCTGTTATTCTATGGACACAACAAAGAAGAAATACAACATGTCCCAGACCTTCTAGAAACCCTTGACTTTACATCAACTACGAAAAATCCTCCAAACAACCGGAACAGAAATAGTCTACTTGAGCCTTCATCTAGACACCGGACGAGATGCCTAAAGTCACCAAAGCCACCCACAGAAAGGCCCTGACTCTGCTCAGACACGTCACAGAAGCCTCGGATATGGACGTACTGCGAATAAGTGGATACATGCATGGCTAGGCCCCAACCTTTGGTGGCCTGGCTATGCCACGGCCAGAGTATACAGAAGATGCCCTGGAGTCGCCAAACCCTGCTATCCTACCATGATAGACTAAATGCATTTGGGGAGAAGAAACACCACCACAAACAACAGACGTCTTTGCAAGCGCAATGCGCTGGACATGAGCGGGTGTAAACCCCACAGCAAATGCGGCGATCATCAAACTGTTCCAACGCCCAATGGAAATAAATCAGGCCAAGGTAGCGGTAGGCCTGGTCACCATCAGATGGGAACTACTCGAGAGGGCCCCCACGGTCATATGTTTGGGGGTGGACACTTGGCAGCCTACTTCTCCATCTACACAGGCAGAGGACTTTGTTTTGCAGACCCGGGGATAAGGAACTGCACATCAGGGTCATGAACCTCCTCCGAGGGAAGCTTGGGATGTATTCTGGATAAGGAGTGAACTCAACCCAGCTGACCCACCTTCCAGAGAGACTCTTTGGGAGCTTTACAAGGAAGCAGAAACAGCAGGGAGTTTAGAATTAAGACAGATACCGTGTACTGAATTTGACATGTTATGTGTATAGCCAATACCTAGTACAAACTGGACATGTTATGTAATTAATCAATAAAGGGCCTAAGGCCGCCGGAGTCCCTTCCTCGCCCTCGGCTGTCCCTCCCGGACACTCCTGCCTTTCCGCTCGCGGGCGAGTCTATATAAGGAAGGCAGGGATGGTCTCGGGACTCATCGGGATCGAGAGGAGGGATAGGCAACAACATTCGATCAGCATGGCAAGAAGTAAAAGATCACCACCATCCCAGGAATTAATCCAGAGGGCTCCTTGACCGCCCGGTCTGCCAGTTTTATTTTCATTAAAGACTAGCGTGACCAGGAATCCACAAAAGTTAGTCGGAGCTTAATGAATCTGTTTTTAAAATTTGCTCATGTATAATCTGCACAAGGGATTCCAGGAGTAAAGAGTGGACAATGCCAAAAGAGCACTCGTGGAATCCGTGCAGATGACAACAGAATGGTGACACTTAAGATAAACCAAACAAAAGGATTTAAAAATGGCGTATAATTCCGCGTAAAAACACTGGATTCACCAGGTTATCCAAATTTAAAATTGGATCGTTCAACAACAAAAGCACATCCCACGGAGGCTCCAGATTTAGAGCCATTAGTGAAGATGCGTTTTAATTCCGTGAAAGCGAGTGGAGAGGAATCTCATTCAAGATCCTCTCATATACAAAGTTTGAGGTGGTCGTTAGGGAACTTGGCAAGATCAAATGGCAATGAGGTACGCGTATCTTCCAAGGAAAAACTCAACTAGGGTTGTGGGAATAGCCTTTGGCAGGGCGATAAGCTAACATGCTCTGGCATGCAATGTAGTTTAGACACATAAGATGCCAGAAGATAGGACCGCCGGTAAAGAGGGTTCAACAGCATCGGCTCAGATGATAATGACTGGACTGGTACGAAAGGCACCAGTAGCCAGTCGTTTGCCAGCATGGTGGACACTATACAGCATCTTCAACGCCAAAGGTCTCGCTGATCCATAGACAAAACTCCCATAATCAAGTTTAGATCTTAGCAGGGGCCTATACAGGCGCATCAAGGTTTCCTTAACAGCACCCAGGAGCGACCGCTAACAACTTTGAGCAGATACAATGCTTCAACACATCTCGCTTTCAGTCTTACATGTGGGATATCCATGTTAATTTTAAATCAAATAAAAGTTCTTGACCCCTTGCGGTTTCTGAGTGTGGTAAAACAACGTGGCTAATTAAATACTGGGGGCTGATTGTATTCCGTCTATCTATGGAAGTGGACGACCGTTCGTCTTGTCTGCAGATAAGCGAAGGCTTACCACGGCAACGCAGTTTCATATGCCCAAACTCCTGGGACTGACAACAGCATCGTGGGTTGGAGGCATAAGGTTGGATGGACCCTGAGCACGTGGAAACATGTTCGAACCTCCTTTGGAATGTTAGGAGTCACAAATGTAAGGATATACAAATCCGTCTTCTTTCTTGGCCATTCTTTTTTGTTACTATCCTATATTATTATTATTATTGTTGTTTAAAGGCCCATCGACAAATCGAGGTCATTAGGGCCTTGAAAATATATGAAAAACATAATAAAATCCCCATTGGGGAAAGAGATAAAACATTCACCATCTGAGACACTCCATAGGAGTGCTCAAATGTGCTCTTAGTATAAATTAAGTGATACAACTGCTAAAAAAAAACCACAAGTGTATCACTCCAATAAAAAGACAAAACAAACATATTAAAATATAACACGTTAAAATGACACAACATGTTAAAATTATAACACGTTAAAAAGACAAAACAACATGTTAAATTGTAATAAAACTGTAAAAAGGATCTCAATATGAGATAATATCCATAAGAGCCACTTTATAAAAGTGACTCAAATGGCATTATAAAGATCCGCCTGGCGTATAAAACGGAGTAAACAAATAACTCCATCCGCACTATCGCGTAATAAAAACGTAAGTCACCTTTAAAATTAAAAGCCAGACGGATAGGGGCTAGTTTGCGACACTCCACCAAAATGTGATGCACACTAAGGGGAGTATCACAAAACTCACACACTGGAGGTGGATCCCCTCTCAGTAAAAAAACTATGGGTCAATGAAGTATGCCCGACGTAGAGTCTCGTCGCGATGACCTCCTCTCTTCTAGACTTTCTTATAGAAGAGGGCCATCGCGACACACCGCCCGCTGATGGAACCGCAGCTTGTTCTGAGCAGCGGTCGAGACCCACTGCTCGTGCCAGGTGCGTAAGACTCCACGCCGAACATAACCCTTTAGATCTAAAAACATGACACCCAGACTCGCCTCCGGAGACAGGCGTGTTGCCTCCTTGGGCTGCCTGGTCCGCCAGTTCATTTCCTGGAAGACCAGTGGACCAGGAATCCAGCAAAAGGCGAGCCGGGTGCTTAATGAATCAATTTTAAAAATTTGCTCATGTATCATCTGCACGAGGAGATTCCAGGAGTAGAGAGTGGACAAACACATTAAAAATGTGAGTCAAAAAGCACATATATAACAAAATATATTAAAAAGTTTAAAAATGGGATATATGATGAAATTAAATATAGGAAAAAAATAAAGGTCAAAGAAAAAAATTTGGGAATTTTAAAATCCCCAAAAAAGGTTAATATAAGTTAAAATCTATTTTATTGAATTTTTTGATTCCCCTTTTCCTTGTAAATTGGATTAAATTTAAATCACAACCCGCATTTTCGCCTCATGGGCCCCACCCTGGGTATAAATTTGAAAGATTTTCCCAAGAATAATAAAACCCAAATTAAACTTTTCAAAATTAATATCTTTTTTCACTACAATTATTGTTCTAATTGATTTTTGTTTCTTGTTTTAAAAACAACTTTACCTAGTATTACTCTTTAGAAAATTATAAAATTGATATTGTCAATAAAATTTTTTAAATTAAAACCAATTTCTATTTTTCAATCCTTAAATTTTATATTTTTTTATCTAATGGGATATATATTGTTCCTTATACAAAATTATGTATTAAGGAATTATTTTTTTTAAATTTTTATTATATTCAGTTGGCGCTTGCCGTGAGTGGACGTGTTTTTACGGAGCCCCGCAAGTGACCTCATTCCGTGTGCTGAGTGTTGTGTTCTGTGAGAGTTTGCCTATCTTAGGGGGGTGGTTCAATATGCCGGGCAGTAGGACAATTGTGCGAAATGCTCCCGTGCTTTCTGGCCGACAAAGAATCATTTGGTGTTCTGGCCCTTGCAAAGCAAGGTTTCATCTTGACTGCCTCAAAATTAATGATGCAGAATACGAGTTATTTATGAAAAGTGGGGTATCTACTTTTAAGTGTGACCATGTATAAAAAGGCTAAAACTTCATTTGGGGACGCCCCCCTTACAAAATCTACATCGGCACCCGCTCTCCAGAGTGGCGCAGAAACCCCTCAGGTCAAGAAGTCTTTTGAGGAGTTATCAAAGCTTCATCAGCTGATCGAGAAGCAATTATTATTCAGCTGTTTAAATTCAATGATTAGTTTGGTATACGATCTCTCTACTCAGGTAAAAGATCTGAGCAGCGATAACGTTGTACTTAAATCTCAAATTTCGGGGCTTTTAGCTTTCAGGACCCCGGTTTGCTTGGTTTCGTGGATCAAAGTCCTTATCTTCACAAATTTTTATTCCAAATGATCTTCCCCCTTTATATTCCCCATTAAAAATTTCCGAACTACCCCAAAATTTAAAATTTAGCCAAGTTTTTAATTTAATAAAAAAAGTCTGTTTTTGACTCTAAGCCTGTTGTGGAATCAAAGGGGAAGACTGCGTCGCAAGCGCTGTGAGGGTTTTTCGTTTGGGGTCGCGTGTAAAACAATTCAGCGAAATTCCCTGGTGAGATCCCCCGGGTTCGGTCGGTGCCCCAAAAATTGCTGATGGTAATAAAACAGCCCCGACCCCAAACATTTTAACAAAGTTTAAAAAAAAAATTTTATTCGTTATCCCTTTTTCCCGAAGTATTTCCCCGGCCCTTTACTTATTGACTAAAAAATAAAATTTTATTACTTGTTGTCAAAATTGAAAATAAAATTTTAATTTAATTCCTTTTCCTATCCCCGTCAAAGAAGAGTTTTTATTTTTAACCCTTTTTTAAACCATGGGGTTTGGAACAAAACTTGGGACCCCTTTTGGGCTTGCGTTGTTTTTTTTTAAATTGGGAAAAACCTTTTGACTTAGAAATTTTAAGGATGTTGGAGAGAAAAAAGGTGTTTAATGGAATTCCCCCTAAAGGTGGCTTCCCCCCTGTTTTTAAGGTGGGGGGAAAAACCCTGTTGATTGCCCTTGGCTCAAAGGTTTTTTAGGTCCTAATGGAGGGGGGCTACCTCCCCAACCTCCCAATGAAAATAGTGATATTTTATATATTTTCAAAATGTTGGGGTCTGCGAAAAAGTAGGGAATTTTTTTTAATGTTTGTTTTTTAATGTTTCTTTATTTGTTTGGTTGAAACTTCCCCCTTAGTGAGTTTGTTAAAGGAATTACTTTCCCCCCATTAATGTTTATAGAGCCCCAATGGTTTTGATTTTGGGCCCCTATCTAAGGGGGGGTGGTGTCTCATTTTTTTGTCATTGATATTTTTGGTGTAGTCAGAGAAATGACCTAGAGAATAATATGGAATGTGTTTTTGGATTGAGTCCCAAATTTTATCGCCAAAAACTGTTAATGGGGAACTATATTTGCCCCCCAAAAAACGTCAAAGATTTAAACAATTATTTTTTTTTTTGAGGGTGTGTTGGCTCTACCCTAAAAGAAATAAAAAATATTTCGGAGATTTTAACTGCCCCAAAATTGATTGGAAATTTTATCATTGTCAAAATTTGCTTTTACATTAAATTAAAAGCTATAATTCTTTTTACAAAATAATGGGATTGAACAATTAATGAAGCGAAAATGACACCCCTTGCCTTGTTTTTGCTTTTTCACCCCCCTATAACCATAGCAAACCCCACTAGTAAATATTGATTTAGTCACCCGCCCTTATTATTTAAAATTTAATTGCTATAAAATTAAGCACCCCTAATACAAAAATTGACTATCCATGGTGATTTTTTAAAATTAAATCCCCTGGCAAAAGTGATTGGTTTTTGTTTTTTATGGGATTTAATTTGGCTGAGATAATTTTACCAAGTTAGCCCAAAAGGGAAAAAAAAACAAATATTCCTCAAATTAATTTTTTAATTTCCAAATACCAATTGGTTTTTTTCTTATTAAATTTTTTAAAAAAAAAAAATTTTTTCCAAAAATTTTAAAATTTTAACAAATAATAGTGTTTCTAACAATTTTTCTCATTTTGTAATTGTTAAAATATTTGATATAGACGAGAATTGGTGAATCAATTAAATATTTTAAAATGAAAACCCAAAAGAATTTTGGAAATTTTTAAAATTAATCGCATGAAAAAGTTTTCCCCCCCAACCCCCAAAAATTAATGGAAAAGTTTGGGTTTTTTTAATGCTTGAGTTTGGGACCCTTTCATTTTTTTAATAGCTTTTCTGTTTTCCCCCGATAAAATAGTGTGTTGTTCCTTCCCACATCACCCCTTTTGGGTTGCTAATTAAAAAAAAATTGAGTTTTAAGATGTGGGGAAGAGGGAAATTAATTTTTGTTAAAGGTTGTGCCAGCATTTACCCCTTTGTTAGTTATTTTTAAATTAGACAAATGAAACTTTTCCTCTTACATGGAAAAAATTGTTATCTCCTTCTTTAAAAAGGGGGTAAAAACAAGTTTGTAATTTATAGACCTTTTTTTTAAAAACACTTTCCCCCAAAGTTTTCGAAAAATCATACATAGAAATTTCCACATTAAAAATAAACTTTCAGAAAATCAACGGCTTTTAAAAAACAAATTACGTCATAATTTTAAGAGAATTTTTTGGGCAGTTCCCCCTCAAGTTTGCCAAGGTAGGTTGTTTCTTTTTATTTTGCCCAAAAAGAAAGCATTTGATTTTTAGATAATATATTCCTCTAAAATTGGTAAATTTTGGACTTTCTCACTTTTTTATTAAATTTGGGTTTACGTTATTTGCATGAAAGATCATTATAATTAAAATTGAAACACCCCTTTAAAAATTTTTAGCACCCCGTGGCATACCCCAGGGGTTAATTTAGGTCCCCTTCTTTAATGGTTTATTGTGACTTGGGAAATAAAAGAATCTTCTAGTTATTTTCTTTGGATGAGTAAAATTTTTAAAATTCAAAAAATTGCAGATTGTAAGATTTACAAAATATGTAAAAGGTATTTTACAAGGTCTTTGGAAAATGGTGTTATAATAAATTAAAACAAATCTATAAAATTTATAGGAAAAATAAACCTTTCTTTTTTTATTATAAATTGGGCAGTGAAATATAGTTCGTACATTTGTTTTAAAATCTTTGGTTCCTCCCGGATAACAAACTTTTTTTCCCCTTATGTGACCTGTATTTTCCCCGTCCTTGAAAAATTGGGTTATTAAATTTTTACTTTAATTTAAAAAAAGTTGATGTTTTTTTGTCTGATTTCGCCCCGGTTTGATCTAAGTAAAAAATAGCTATGTTTTTGGAATTCCCTATTAACGACTTTTAGGTTAGAAAAGTTCAAAAGAAAAATTTTTTGTGCATGCTATGATAAAAATTTTGTAAACCCGGTTTATTATTATTATGAAGAATTCGAAAACCTTTAGGCTCCCAAACTTCTTTTCGCGTAGATTATTGTGATCCCCTTTTTTGTTTTTAATTTTTAAATAACAAAATTTTTGAAAATTTCCCCTTGATGGGGTAGGGTTCATACCCCTTTGGGGTTCCAAACCCAAAATTTTGTTTTTCCGAAAGCTTTATAAGAGATTTTTGGTCGGGTTTTCCATGGAAAAATTTCTAGATTTGTCGAATTCGACTTTTATCTAAAAGGAAAACTAAACTCAAGGTTATTTAAGGTTATCCATATAAATTTAATTTACTTGTATGGGTTTTTGCCTATATTATTTAAATTACAATATTTTGATTATTTTTTGATAAGGGTTACTATTATATTTTTTAAATATTTAGTTATTTTTTTTTAAATTTTACTTTTTTTTTCTTATTTTTTTAATATTTTTTTTTTATAATTTTTAATAAAGTATAAAAATTTTTTTTATCCATTTTTTGTCTATATTTTTTTTGTATAAAATATGTATTGAAAGGTATGTACTTTGTGTACTTTTAAAGTGCTGGCCGTTATAGGTCTTAGGGGACTGTTGGCCAGATTATAAAAAAGGGAAAATTGAAATTATTTTATTAGCCCCCGTCTTACTACACTTGGGTTATATGTTTATGCTAATGTTTTAATGGTAGGGTGATAGGAAAAAATGACAAGAAAAAAAAAAGTTTTTTTTTATTGTTAAGCTAAAATTTTTTTAAAAAATTAATATTGAGTTTCCCTTTAAATGAAAAAAAGAACCAATTTACAGGCGGGATAAAACCAAAAAAAAAAAAACTCCCCAAAAACCCCCGTAGCGAATTCAGAGCCCAAAAGGTTTGTAAAACCCTTGTGGTGTAAAACCCGTGCAAAGGGGGTTTGAGATGAAACATACTATACACCCAAAAAAAACCCCCCGGGGAACAGCCCCTTTTTTTTTTTAAATGTATCAAAAAACCCCTTGCTAAAATGAATAAGGTGCTTTTGTCCCAAAACAAATTGGGGCGTTATTCAAAGAAACCCCCAAAAGAAGGCTGGGGTACTTTCAAACCATTAATTTATTTTTTAAAAAAATTTAACCCTTTTTTGATGAAATTTTTTTTTCATCCGTATGTTTTTATTAAAAAACGCCATAGATTTATAAAACCAAAAAAAATTTCAAACTAGAACTGATATTTAAGAGTTTTTTCCAAATTTGTGGGTTTTTAATAAAAAAAAAAATTGTTGTGGTAGGGGGATATTTTTTTTTAAAAAATCATAAGAAATTTGGGGATTTTAGGGTCAAACAATTTGTTTATTTTAAATTTTTAAAATTTTCATAATTTTGAAGCAGTTTGAAAGAAACCCCTCGAAAACCCCCAACCTTCTTTTTAGAAACCCTGAAATTTAAACATCACGTCTATCTTTGGACAAACCGTGACATTTAAAAAAAAAAAAGATAACAATATGCCCAAAAAAAAACAAAGACAAAACAAAAAATTAGATTCAATTCTGAATTTTTAAAATTGGGGTTAATGTTTATTTTAAAGTAAGCTTTGGAAGTGACAGGGGACAGAAGAATTACAACCCCCTTTAATAAGTTTATTCTAGGGGAAAAAGAAGTTTAAAGCAGGGGTGAAACACCCCCAAACTTAAAAATTTGGATAAAACCCATTATTTTTGAAATTAAACGTTAGGGCACCCCAAAAACTTTAAAAACAAAAGGAATACTTTTAAAAAGTTTTGAAAAGGTTTGGAAAGTAAAGAAATAAATTTAAATTTAATTGTTTACAAAAAATTGTTAAAAAATTTTTTTGTAAATTAAGAAAGGGGGAAAATTGTTAATGAAAATCAAAATTTTAAATTTGGTATTTAAAGGTTTAAATTGTGTGTAAACGGTTTGGCCGTCCGCCCGCCTCGGACGAGGGAGCCTTGGGCGGTTCGGCCGTTTGAGGCCACTTCGCGCGAGCGACCGGGATCGCTGGCGAGAGATCCGGAGCCCTCCTGGGTTAGTAGCAACCCATTCCTCCCCCCAGTCGAGGGGAGCCCCAACCTACCCCGACATTCGACTGGTCACCCAGCGAGCTGTTCCCGGCCTTGGCGAGGCCTCAAAAACCTCGTCCGCCCGGGGCTCGACCGGGCTTTCCCCACTCCTCCTTCTCCACCTACCCCGCATAGGGTTCGTATACTCCTCCTCGAATTATTAAACGCCGTCTGACGCTGCTCTACTTTCCGGACCAGTGGAAGGGGCGTATGTCGTAACCTATCCATAAGCGGGGAAGCCCCCAAGCCTACCCGGCATCCTACAGACCCATCTCCCTCCTTTCCTTGCGGTCGGCAAGGTGGCGGAGAGATGATCCTGGCTAGATTGGAGGCCTGGCTGGGGTAACCCCTCCTGCCGGATCACCAATTCGGCTTTCGGAAGGGCCTGTCGGGACCGACCCCGCGGTCGCCAAGGTCGTTGACCTGGTGACCGGCGCGTTCAACACCGGGACCCGGAAAGGGCTTCGTCGTGTTTGGACGTCAAAGGGGCGTTCGACAGTGTCAGCCAACGTGGGCTCTCCACCGCTCTTGCCGGGGGCGGGGTATTCCGCCTCGATCTCCGCCCTCCTCGCAGTCCTTCTCGCCGACCGCTCCTTCAGAGTGGAGTCGAGGGAGCCCTTTCCTCTCCCCGACGGTACGAGGGCAGGGGTTCCCCCAGGCTCCTGCCTTTCACGATTGTCAAATCCCTGTTCGTGCGAGCATGCCGTACTCGCACGATAAGAGCTCTTCCAGTTCACGCAGACGACACCCGCTATCCTGGGCGCAGTCCCGGACGCTAAGGTGGCTCTGGGCAAACTTACCTCTTCGCGTTTGCGGGGACTGTTGGCCTACCTTCGTACTCGGGTCCCTCGCCGTCTCAATCCCAAAAGGTCGGAAGGCTATTTTATTCAACACGTTCGCGGAACGGGCCCCTGCAGCCACTTCGTCGTGGAGGGTACCGCGGTCCAGTGGTCTTCGCCGTCAGTCCGGTGGTTGGGGGTGACCTGGATGCGAAATTCAGCTGGGACCCGCACCTGCGTTCGGCGGGAAGGTCTAGGGCAAGGGGCGTCATGTTGGAGGCTGGCTCTCTTTTGCGCCCGGCCAGTCCGCTGGTGTACGGCCACAAGATCAGACTTCTTCTACTCTGTGTGATGCATCCTTCTTATTCCGATCCAGTATTCTCCTATCTACCCAGATACAGTTATCAATCATTTCCGTTACTGTATACCACCGGTTCCTTCGTCTGATCTCGGGGCTCCGCCCCGGTCCCAAACCGCGTTCTCTCTGACCATGTCAGGCCTCCCATACCTGGACAGCCGTATCCGCGGGCTGGCGGTACGTTTTTTTCACACGAGCGGCAGGCCAGCTCCAATTGATCGTCAGGGGCATCGGCGATTACGACGCTCCTGGCCATCCCTACCGCCGAATCAGGGGACGGGCGTGTGAATCCCTTCGTCGACGTCGGCAGGTGACTCGGAGTCGAATCTGGGAGTCGTGACCCATTCTAGTCGTGTGAGACTGGGACGGGGAGGTTCAGATAGGGGCGATGCCGGCTATGGGCCCGAGTTAGATGGCATGCGATTGGTCGCCAGTGGTTTTTGGGCACCAGAGTGAGTAACGTCGACCAGACCTATGTGTAGTGTGGCGAGGGCACAAACCCCGCCACAACATGTGGAGATGTGCCTATTTGGGGATTTAGGAAACATCTTTATTTTTTTAAAATTCGATGGACAATTACTTTGAAGAACCCTAAAGGGTTGGGAGAACAGACAACATTTATTTTGATTATGTTTTGTTGGATAAATGTTATGTATATAGTGGTATAGTTGAGAATAATACATACTAATGAAAGAAAAAGAGGCCACAGTTACTATATATGAAAATGGAGCACAATGGTGGCAATTATAGTTTAGGTGTTTAAAAGAAACCCTGCATGGTTTTGAACTGGTTCTGCCGTTATTTTCAGATGGATGGCCTTTAAACTATATAACCTATTACAGATATGTTGGGGCGATAGTTTAAGGTGCCAAAGTTTATATTATGAATCTGCGGCATGAGCACCACATTGTTGGACAACTATAGCTATAAGTGTTAAAAAGAGACCTTGCTTGTTTTTTTTTGTATATTGTATGGTTTATTCATGATGTCACAAGACTTATATAAAATGAAATATAAAGAGTATTTGTGTGCAAGTTCTGCTTGTGAATGCTTAAGTTTGTGAGCAGTGATGTTGATGTTAGACGAGGAGTGAGGGATGGGATGTAGGGGCTAAAATATGCCGCACAGGGGCGCTAACTTATCTTAAATTTGGGGCCTGGTGTAATGGACATCCTGAATTTCATATGTTCAACTCCCAGTATTTGGTAATAAAACATAAATTTGTAAAGGGAATATATTCTATCGTGTTCACATTTATGTTCTATGGAGTCTAGTAATATATTAAAAGCGTATATTTATAACAATGATAGTGTACCAAAGTTGGAAATTAAATGTTTAGTCTTCCAAAGCTTGAAATAATAATGTCACCTCCCTTTCCCCCAAGCTCTAAATAATGTGCCCCCCTATACCACAACCCTGCCCAAAGTGTGTCGGTTCAGGACACGTCCATGTTTTCCATGCTAATGAGTCTGTATTCCTTATAACTATTCTTTCAATTCCTATCTGTTAGAATAACCTAAGCAATTATAGGTCCATTGGGTAAAATAGTTGGATCTGGATAGAATAATCAGTTAGGGTAGTGTGTGATGATGTGTACTGGATAGATATATCTCAAGATAGGATTAAGTGGATGAGTGGGGACTGGAAAGTTCTAGGCCTAAGATACGGAGATAGTGTTTGATGAGAATGTACTGATAGAACTAGCCTAATAGTCAGTAACGTAAGACCAAAAAAGTCGAATAGGGAATTAATTCGTGTTGTAGTCACAAATTTTTGTACAGTGGTTAGGGGGAGTACCATTGAACAACATACCTAAAATACCAGTGGGGGGTGGAGTGTGGGGAAGGGGGGGGAGCGTTTTTTAAAGTTCATTCTTCACGTTATATCGTATAATCGACAACCGCCCATGGCCTTACGAAAAGGTGTTCATTTACAAAATTTAAACTTACTTAAATTCCCTACCAGAAAGATCCTTTAAATTTTTCTCTAGGATGAACTCTTTATGATATGCAGGGGAGGAAAAAATAGCGGATTATTAAAAATAGTGTTTTAATGGTATAAAATTAATTTTTATTATTAGTGTTTAGAGGCCCATCGGGACACACTGAGGTCATTAGGGCCTTAGCTTTATATAGATAGATGGTAAAATCTCCATAGTGAGAGAGCCAGAATTATTATTATTATTATTATTATTGTTAACGGCCCCCATCGACACATCTAGGTCATTAGGGCCTTGAGAATATATTAAAAAGCAAATAAAAATCCCCATAGGGGAAAGAGATTAAAAATTCACATCTGTGACCACTCCATAGGAGTGCTCAAATGGGCTTCTCTGGTATAAATTAAGTGATACACCTGCTAAAATACAATCTACAGTGTATCACTCTAATAAAAAGACAAAAAAACAAACATATTAAAATATAACACGGTTTAAAAGACAAACTTGTTAAAATGATATACGTTAAAAAGACCACAAAACAAACATATTATAATTGTAATAAAATGTTAAAAAGATATCAATATGGGATAGTATCCAAAAGAGCACTTTATAAAAGGTGACTCAAATGGCTTTAAAAAGACTCCGGCCTGGGAATAAAACGGAGTAAACAACAATAACTCCATCCGCACTTAAATCGCGTAATAAAAAACGGTAAGCACCTTTAAATCAAAGAGCCAGACGGAAATAGGGCTAGTTTGCGACACTCACCAAAATGTGATTGCACACTAGGGGAGTATCACAAACCTCACACACTGGAGTCGGATCCCATCTTAGTGTAAAAAAAATATCGGTCAAAATGGAGTATGCCCGACGCGTAGTCTCGTCACGATGACATCCTCTCTTCTAGACTTTCGTTATAGAAGAGGGCCATCCGCGGACACAACCGTCCCTTGATGGACCGCAGCTTGTTTCTGAGCAGGGTCGAGGACCCACTGATCGTGCCAGGGTGGCGTAAGACTCCACGGCCGAACATAACCCTTTGATCTAAAACATGACACCCAGGACTCGCCTCCGGAGGCAGGCGTGTGCCTCCTTGGCTGCTGGTCCGCCAGTCATTTCTGGAAGTCCAGAATGACAGGGATCCAGCAAATGGCGAGCCGGGTGATTAATGAATCAATTTAATAAAATTTGCTCATGTTATCATCTGCACGAAGGGAGGGGGATTCCAGGAGTGGAGAGTGGACATGCCACCAGGCACTCATGGAACTCCGTTGCAGATTAGATGAGGACAGAAACGGTGGACTACTTCGGTAAATCAAAACACAAAGATTTAAAAATGGCATATAATTCAGCTAAAAACACTGGTTTCTTTAGGTAAACAATTTAAAAATTGGGATCCTTCCACAACAAAAGCACATCCCACGGAGGCTCCAGTTAGAGCCGTCAGTGTAGATGCGCTCGAATCCGTGGAAAGCGAGTGTGAGAGGAGGTCATTTTTAAAGGTCTCTCATTACAAAGTTTGGTGGTGTCGCTTTAGGGGAATTGCAGATCAAATGGCTTTAGGTAGGCGTAATCTTCCGGGAGGAACTCGACCTGGGGATGTGGGGATAGCCTTTGGCAAAACTATCCCACACGTGTCGAAAACCGATAGCATCCTGATCCAACCGGCCTTGTACTACGCCATTTAGTTTCATACAAAGACCGGTTAGGGGGATGATACACAGGACGAATAGGCAAATGCTGCCGCCATGCCAATGAAGTTTCGACACGTAAGATGCCGTTAGATAAGGACGCCGGTAAAAGAAAGAGGCGGCTCACCGGCCGTCGGCACAGATGCTGACGACTAGATGTACGGAAGGCACCACGTAGCCAGTCGAATGCAGATGGAGGACATATCTAGCATCTTCAACCGACGGAGGGTCTTCTAGTGTGCCATAAAACAAAGCTCCATAATCTAGTTTAGATCTGACCAGGGCCCTATACAGGCGCATCAAGGTTTCAATTATCAGCCCCACCCAGACGGCCGCCTAACCACTTTGAAGCCTAATTTCAATGCTCTTAATACACCTCGCCTTTCAGGTCTTTGATGTGGGGGATCCAAGTTAGTTAAAAATCGAATAAAAGTCCCAGAACCTTACGTCCTCGGAGACAGGTAAAACAACGTTGTTCAATTTAAAATATTGGGGCTGGATGTATTCCGCGTAAATTATGGAAGGGTGGACGGACCGTCGTTTTGGCGCAGAGAGAAGCGAAAAGCCATTACGCGAGCCCACGACCAAAGATTGTTAACACTCAGTTGGATCTGTCGTTTCAGCCCTTGTGGAGACTGACGAACTGCAATAAATTGCGTCAGTCATCCCCAAGGGCATATGAAGAACGCGGTGTGCGCACGTTGTCAACAATACTATTTATCGCGATAGCGAAAACGTACAGACTCAGAATACTACCCTGAGGCACCCCTTTTTCTTGGAATAAAATCCTCGGATAAGGTGTTATTTAAAAACCTTACCCGAAAGTGTCTATTCCGACATAAGATTAGATATAAAAGAAGGGAAGGTTTTCTCGAAACCCCCAATTAAAAAGTGATTTCAAAATGCTCGTAACCCGCCAGGTGTGTCGTATTACGCTTTTCTCAGATCAAAAAAAACAGCAGAAGGTGCTGCTTCTGGAGAAAAGCGTACGGACAGCCGTCTTAGATCGTGACAAGATGATCCACTGGAGATTCGGTTCCGGCCGGAAAACCACATTGAATATTAGATAGCGATTGCGGGATTCTAAATAACCTATAAGTCGTTTATTAATAATTTTTTCCGTATTTTTAATACACAACTAGTACGCTATGGTCGATAACTAGTTGCTCTAATTCTTGTCTTTGCCACTCTTATAAAACGGGTAACGATTGCATGTTCAAGTGATGGGAAGTGATGGGACTCACCAGACACTATTGAAAAGGTCAGAAGATATGCGTGTCCGGGCAGGGGGGGCAGCTGGCCGAAACTTTTCATAGATGGATATCTTTGGACCGGAAGATGTGTTACCCGCTGGGTTGAGGGCAGTGCGACAGTTCATCTTGCGTGAAGGGGGGTTATAATCATCCCCCCCACGACTTTGGCCAAAATAATAGTAAGGCGCTCGATGTGCGCTTATGCACCACGAACTCGTTAGAGTAGCTCGCAGTTCTAGAAATAGCGGCGACATCGGAGCCCAATACATTGGCGACCTCCATAGGGGAGGAGACATTTTGTTAACCGTTCAGCATTAGTGGGGTATATTATAGGTTTCCCGAGACAAGAATATCTCTCCCATCCTCCCCGGGGTTGAAAAAAATTAACCCCCACCCCAGGTTTGGCTTTTTTTTTTTAAAACCCCCAAGATTTTTAAGGGGGGGGGAAGTTGTTTTAAAGGGGGGCTCTATGTCCTTGAAAACATTCACCTGGTTTGGGAGGTAAAGGCAGAAAATTACCTCTGGGAAGGGGTCTGCAAAGCTTTCACTTGGAGACAGAAAAACAAATTAATTTTATTTTGATATATTATTCCAAATATCCCACCCCCCGCTACCCCGACAAAGAAAGGCTTGTGGTTACCCAAACCCCCCTTTTTTTGTCCCCAACGAGCATGGGTTGTCAGTTGGGGGAAAGTGGGTTCTGCAAACCAAAGAGGAAAGGTTTTGGGAAAAAAAATTATTAGTTTATTTCCTCTCAGGCTTTAAAAAAACCCCTACAATTCCATTTTTTGGAAATAATTTTATATAAATTTAATTTCCCCAATCCTTTTCACCCTTTAAAGAATAAAAATTGTTAGGCCCTTTTTGGCCCTCTTGCCTTTCCAGTCTCCCCTGCCCTCTGCTTCAAGAGGCTTCGGCTTATTTTGGGAGACTGGGGGTCGGATTCTTGTTCGAAGGCTTTTAAGGCCTTGAAAGCTTTTTTATAAGTTTTTCGGCGGTCCTCGCTGGTCTTCTTCAAGCACCAGTGGGACTCCCTTAGCGGCCTCAACTGTTCGCAACTCGTCCCCCCCCCTTTGGAAGCCAAAGGTGGGTGGAGAGGCTCAACAACGGCCGCCCTTGGTTTATACCCGAGGGGCTCGGGGGGACCGAGGGGCTCGGGGTTCCCGAGGTGACCGGGGGGTCCCGAGGTGGATCGGTTACCGAGGTGGACCGGGGATTTCTCAAGGAGGGCCAGAGGAGAACTCCTAGGTGGGACGGTGTGGAGACAACATCTCCGAAGTTGTCACCTTGGCACTAATTTCATCGCCACCGTTGCCGGCGCGATTTTTTACTTTTTTTTTTTTTTTTTCGAGTAGAGGTCAGTGGCACGGGTTTGAAGAAGGCTTTGAAATGTTAACTTGCCAATGGCAGTTGGGCAATTGAATATTTTTGGGGGAAAACTTTTGACTGTAAGAGGTCTTGAAATACCCGGAGCTTGGCTAATCGTATTCTTTGCGTGCTTGGTTGTATGAATCTTCTTTTCAGTTTTTTTTACTCAAGCACTTTTTTCTCCACCTTCCATTTCGGACAGGCCCGAGACCAAGCAGAGTGGGGGAACCCTTGCAGTTAACGCAAATTTAGGAGAAATCACACGGTGTATCGTGAGCCTCCTGTCCGCAATCCGCACAGGTTGGCTTACCACGGCATCGCAGCTTCTATGCCCAAATTCCGGCACTGAAAAAAAAGGCCGAGGGTTGGGACATACGGCCGGGCCCTGGCACGTGGAAAAACCCGCTCGGACCTCCTTTTGGAAAGGGTTGGAGTCCAAAAGGGGTGGATTAAATTCGTCTTTTTTCCTGGTTCTTTTTTATATATGGGTAACTTTAGTGACATTTGAGGGGGAGTCCTCACAGATTTTCAATGTAGCATGAGGGGCATAGAAGTGAATCCCTTGAAACATTTTAGGAACCTGTGGGGGGTTCCACCCTTTCCCTATGGACTATTGTAACGGTATTTCTTTTAAAGGGATATTTCCGATTTGGTGTCAGTTGTCTAATTAAAAGGTGCCTAGAAATTTTCTTATAGACAATTTTGGGGTTTCCCTTTTTTCCTCTTTGAGGATAAATGGGTACCCCTTTTAGTTTACCCTTTCCATCAGACTTCCCGGAAGCGGGGCTGGGGGGCCTCACCACTCCTGGATTTTTTTTC
>JBCFYV010004131.1:0-24222 GCA_039000515.1 Timema cristinae | reverse complement strand
GATAATTTTAATAAAAATAAAATTGACTTGAGACATGAATAATATGAAAGCAGACAGAGTTCCTGTTGTAAGCTATTCAGTTCAGGAAATGTACAGTTTAGGTAAAATAAAACTGTAATGATACCAAACTCTTTAGTATGTTCTTAGTGGCCTGTTATTTAATACGTATTTCTGCACATGATACCAAAGGGAATCAAGTTTGTTACAAATTTTTGATAGGGATTATTTTTCCATCATTTTCCCTCAACTGATTGGCAAGATGTCTGCTTTCTTATTCTTCCATGAGAGGTGAGGCAAGGTCGGCTGTAAGGGGGGAGGAGGCCGAAATAAATTTATTTAAATTAATATTTTCACGTGTATAGTACCGTAAAGTTATAATGGAAATTTTATGAGAAATTGGTCAGGGAACTTGGGAAAATAGTCAGGGAAAGTCAGGGAAAAGTCAGGGAGAATATTTTTACAAATACTGTAGGAACCCTGTAATAGTTAGGAGGTAAATATTTAAAAGTATGTCACAACATGCCACCAAAAGTAGGCCTATTATAATTTATGCAATAATAACATTGTATTATTAGAAACAATCCCGACCAAACAAAACATAACCTTGGGTACAGGTGTCAACAACATATTTTCCATGAAATTGCAGGATCCTGAAATATCTTGCAGTAAAATTGGCCTACTTTCTTATGTTTTTAAACTAGCCTACCTTTTTACAATTATTTACAATACTAATTTTGTTATCAATATATATTGGCCCGAGCGGGTAGGGCCTCTGAATAAGATACGGTGCAAAAAAAACAACAACTAGGTGGGCTTTCTTCATCAAATTTATTCTTATTCTTAGTAGTTTATTTTTCCTATTTCTTTAGTTTTATCAATTTCCTTTATTATAAAAACACCAACTATATATTAGTTTGATGATGGAAATGTATCTCGGCAAATAAAACACACTGTAAACTTCATTTAGGCAATATTGTATTTTCAAGAATTTAGTCAGCCAAGTCTACAGCAGTATTGAGTTCAAAGGTGGGTATATTTTAATTCAAATGATTTGTTTTATACTGTGTGCGGGAATAAGAAATAAACACTAGGACTATAATATTTAATTTAAATAAGTTGAAAAATTACTCCTGGACACAAGAACAGAGTTACTTTAGGACTTAGTGCTGGTTTGATTCTCTTGTCAAAGAGTTATTTTTCAACTAATTTAAATTAATTGAAATGTTAACTGATTCTTACAAAAATGCCGTAACTAACATCGATCGACATTCTACACCTTGTGTGTTAATATTACTCTAATATTTGTTTCACTTTTTGGTGACCTGGCGGTCTAGGGGTAAGGAGTCAGACCTTTCTGTGCTGGGGGTCTGAGGCTCAATTCTCGGTCCTGGCACAGATTTATCTTAGTGCCAAAACCTTCCAGGATTCCACGTTAAACTGTGAGTCCTCCATTTCATCTCACAATCACCCTACCATTTCACATTAGCGTAAGTGCGTCCAACCTGAACAGGCAGTAAGACGCAGTGCTAACAATAATTGTTTCACTTTCTAGGTACCACGCATGGAGAGACTTCTCAAACAATCCACGTTTGATGGCCTTCTGGGAGAAGAAAATGCGGAAGATGACTAATCTTGGGTAGCTCACTAGTAGAGCATTGGTGTGCTAAGCCAGAGGCCCCAGGTTCAATTCTCATGTACAGGTGTCATTTTTCAACCAATTTAAATTAATTTTCAATAAAGGTAAAATATATTAATACTATTTCATTTAGAAAGCAAACCCACTGATAATATAAGCTAGGTTTAGTGACATTATGAGCTTTAACTAAATGGTCCAAGCTAGAAGATCATATTTAGAAAGGTCCACTCTTGTACTTGACCTGACCTCGAGTCGATTTTTATCCTTTGTGCTTAGTTTGGTTTTAGAGTTGGGAGGATTAAATCTCTTCTAAGGTGTGTAGTTTAAAATGATATTAAAAATAAAATATTTGCATATTCCACACTTGCCGTTAACCTTTGCTAAAACATAGAAGAATAAAGACTTTATTTATGTGTGAAGTTATTAATATTGACCTCATTGGTTGAAAATTTATAACATTATAATGATAAGTATATTTCACTGGTTTCTGACCTTTTGCAGGGTTTGTCTCCAATTTTTCTCATTTGAGGCTGGTATTAGTGTGGAGTAAGAATGGTAAAATAGTCCTGAATCATGTTTATAAAGCCACCCTTTAATGCACCCAGCTGAAATAAAAACATCGAACTTACACCCCAGTCATAGGAAATCCATTTATTTGGAGCTCACTGTATTTAGACTGTTGGAGATGGGCAGCCCACTTTGTGTTGTTCGTTACTCTTCTCTAGAAATTTATATTTTCTTAATCTTGATTCATATTACCACTATATTCTAAAATTTTTCCTCAAACATGTTCTATATTCTGAAACCTTTTCATCAGACCTCTTTATTTACATTGTTATAATAGATTCTAAAGTATAAAACATGGTTTTTATAAATCTTTATATTCTGAAATGTTGTTAAGTAATGAATCTCTGTTTCATTCTAGTCTGAAAATAATCTTCCAAAAAATCCTAGGAATTTTTTAAAGAAGAAATAAATATTTATCAAGAGCCAAAACTTTGGCCTGGACATTTTAACATTTCCTACTTTTAAAAAGAAACTTCCAGTGAGTTAAGTTTTAATCAAATATAACTCCAGTAGATTTTGGTAATTGAAACAAAACTTTGTTGTGAATTTAAATTTAATTTGTTTGAGGCAATTTTTATTAAAAAAACTACATTATTAAAGTTAATGAATACTAATTAAAAATTATTTTTATAGTCAAATTTATTACATAATATAATTGCATGGTGTTTAAAAATAAGAACCAATGGGTAAATGATTACACAATGTTTTAAATTGATCAAAATAAGTAAAGATAAACAAATTGAGTGGAAAGGAAAGAATAAAGTATGTGAGAAGAGTTAAATACACAGTTTAATAAGTTGGGATGTATAATGACTCCTCACCTAACTTAAGGATATTATTTGTTGGTCAGTTGACCACACTGGGAGAGACTTTTATGCTTGTATTTTATAAGGCAGTTACTGCTGTTCATTGTCGGAACCTTTCAAAATGTACTACAGAATTGCCTGATTATGATTCCAACTAGTTTTAGTTAATAAATCATGTTATACAGGTTAATTCTTAGTTTATATTATGCAACTTTCACAAAATTGACATCTTCATTTCTTCTGGTTTCTATAGTAAAAAAGTCACACACACTTTTAAACAAAGAATATTTATGTTTCAGCACTAATGTCTTTAGCAAAATAAGAGAGAAACATAGAAGAAATAGACAAACCTTCTCTATTTATAATTAGAATAAATTGTTTAAAACATTGTGGTAATCTGTTGTTGAAGTAAAATAAAATTTCTTTGATCTTAATTTGTAGACATAAAATTTGACTATTTAACCCTTTTGCACTCGGTGCATTTTCACTAGACTGAGCCAAAACACTCAGGCTCATTTTCACATATTTACCTCTAAACATTTTTAATTTTCACATCAAAAATATTTTTAGCTAAATATACTTGAAAAAAATCATACTTATACTATGAACATGAAGATTTATAAAAAAAAATTACATAAATTATTGGACTACAGTTTTTTGTAGAAAAATTTGAAATTTTGAAAATCTGAAAATTAAAACTAAAATTTCTAATTCAGAGCTAAAAATTATGTTTTCCTTTTCTTTCTTATCCATCCGTTGCCTTGCAAGAAAGAGAATTTATTTCTGCAAAATTTTATACTAGTTTGGTGTTTGTAGCTTATTTTGATTCTGAACTACGTAACATTTTGTAAAATCATGTAAAGGGGAGAGGAAGAGGTTGCTCAGGTGACAGAATCTCCCTGTAGTCTTCATCATCCATATCATTCTCATTACTGTCAGACATGTTATGAACAGCTGGATTCCTACTATCTGGCAAATTATCGTCACTAGTGATGTCAGAATCCCAAATATTTACAAAGTCTCTGTCACTGTCGATAGTATCTAAATAGTCTAAAATGTCTGACTCATTTAGCCTAGAACTTAGATCAGCCATTGATTGCCCAGCTAAAATATTTCAACTAAACAACATTTAAAAATAATAAACTTTGAATTAAAACAATGAAAATATAATAAATAATATATATAAAGAAAACTAGTAAGAAAATAATAGAAGCAAATATATTTATATAAATAAGGAATAAGGAAAAAACCATGAACTAGAAACAAATTCACACCACGATGTAAACAATGAGCATAACATATTTCAACTATTAAAATAAATATTTTTTCTAAGACCATTGGTGCTATCTGTTGGAAAAAATATGAAATAAACCTAAACATTTAGAATACTGTGTGTGGTGCCACCTAGTTATTAAAAATAAACTTACATAACAAGATTTAGCTAGCGCCAATATATCGGCCGCAAGAGTTCTAGCAGTACCTTGGCGCGCTGAGTGTTTAAGGGTTAATTTATTTTAAAAATAAAAGTAATTGAAACTGTTTCTTAATTCCATTAAAAAGATAAAAGAGATTTTTAAATAAAATTAAATCCAAATGAAAATTAAATGTATAGAATTGAGTTTCTCAGGGAGATTCAAAACTTCTATTCAGGTGGTAATCTCGATTTGGTAATCACAACAGGACCTCTGAGAATACTCATGAACAATCGTTGAGTTGATACCAGCGACATAAATCTATATAAACTAGTTGCTTCCCATGCTAACACCCACAATAGGGACTTTGACTCCTGCTACTCCACCAGAGTACTCAGAGCATTCCCTACATCCACTTGTAACAACTCTTAGCTTTTTGAGTGCCGATGACTTTCCAGTGATGTATTGGTATTTGAAGAACAGGAAAAGATAGAGAAGACAGTATGGTTCTGTTGTAAATAAAATTATGATAGGTATTGTAAGGTTGAAAGCGATGCGCGATAATTTTCTCATAAGATAGGTAGTGCTTGTGCACTTTCAAACTGTATGAAAGTGATAAGCCAGTACGATAGTGCCATTGTAAGATATCTGTATTAAAGCGACATGCTCTACTAGTTTCTTTGCTCAGTATAATATAATATTTCAAGGTGACGACATGTCTAGGTCAAGCCAGGTTGAACAAACTTTCTTAATTTCCTTAGTTAAAATAGTGGAAAAACACCCCTGTTTATGAAACTACACTTAAAGAATACAATAAAACTTACATAACAGGTTTGATCTGGAAAACCATTGCAGCCAAATTAAAAACTATGGGTGAGAAATAATTTTATTTATAACACAATACTTGTACTTACAACACAACAATATTTTAATTACAAAAGAAAAATACTTTTATTTACAACACTACTTTTTTTTCACAATACAACAATACTTTTATTTATAATACTTGTATTTACAACACACCATTACTTTCAATTGAAACACAATCATACTTTCGATTAAAACACAACAATACTTTTATTCAATACACAATCATACTTGTATTTCCAACACAATAATACTTGTTCTTACAACAAAACAATACTTACACTTACAACAAAACAATACTTTTATTTACAACACTTCAGACGCCACAATTATTTTATTTATATGTATACATAAATGCAACATACATTTTGGTTATTATATAGTGGAATTGTATGACTAATAATTGTTCACTGCAGATCTGCATATTTACATTGATAGGAATAGCTCGTTTTGGCTGTATAAAGTAACAGGATTGCCATGCACCTGGAAAACGGAAAACCGGGAAAATACAGGAAATTTTGTTTTGTGTCTGGAAAAAAACGGGAAAACACAGGGAATTTCACAAAAAAAAAACTAGAATTTACTGGCATTTGTTAGTGATTTTGGGCAATACAGTTACAATAGAGAATAAAATTTGTAACTGGAGAACTGAGCAGTCTGATTGGAACCTTTTCGGCTTCCTCCACTAACCCCCACTAATACCACAAACATATCAATTCCTCCACCCCCATCCCCTAACTTCATCAAGCCCATGCTGCTGGCACGTGTTTTTGCTGCCAGTTGAATGAATTCATTCTTTGGATTCTTGTGTGTTATTTGTCTTGTTTTAAAAAAAGATTACTCCTGTTCAAAGATATTATTGTTTTGGTAGCGATGTTTTAAGGCTATACCTTACCTATCTTGCCATTTTGGCTATTTTTATTTTTTTGGAAACCGCCAAGGTATCAATATTGTCTGTTTATATCTTTATTGGTTTTAACATTTTTTATTACAGTCACCTCCCGATTTAGTGAAGGTGGATTTACTTGGTTGTTACTGTGGCCAGGATAAAAAAAATGAGTTTACTGTAAAGTAAAAAGTTTATGAAAATATTGCCTCCAATCTGCTAGTCTATCATAAAATTAGTGATTGTAAAAATGACCTATTGGGTTTGTGTCTGAGCATAGCTACTTTACCTCTTCCACCCCCTGTGAAATGGACTAGCCCATTTTTACCACTCTTCTCTCCAAGGTCACAGTTCTTGTTCTTCTGTTAGGGATATACAATACTGGTAAAATATTTATATTTGAGTATGAAAAAAAATGAACGAGATGTATATTAATATTTCCCAATATCAATACTTTCATTTAGCGATAGAAAAATAAAGGCAATAATAATAATAATAATAAAAGATGAATAAATTTAATAAATGATTGGAAAAATAGCGGAAGTAAAAGGAGAAAAGTAGGTAAATTAAAATCTTTTAATGTCCAGTAAAAAGTACTGATATTAGTAAAATATCAAAAGGCTGATATCGAAAGAAAAGTACCAATACTGGTATTGTATCATTCCTAGTGCTAGTTTAGCGTCTCATAAAAGTGTAAGATATTAAAATCATTTCAAACTCAAAACTTTATATCTAGATATGACCATACCTCAGAACTTTTTTTTATTTAGACCCAAACCCTCAAATTAAAGTGATTTTTTTTTAATTCCATATTTTTCAAAAATGGCTCAAACGATTTTGATTAAAATACATATATATGGACTAATTTACCTCCCAAATAACATCATATATCTGTTTTTTAAGTAAAAAAATCATTGAGGGCTAGTTTACTGATGGGTGATTTTTTTCAAAAACTTTAAATATTTTAAAACGCGCTTTAACGATTTAATTTGAAATTGGTATCTAGGGCCTTAGGTCTAGTAATTATGTTTGTGGTCAAAAGCTGTTTAAGGGTATTTTACTGATGATTGATTTTTCAATAATAGTTATTATGATAAATTTATGTATGATTGTGTTGTATCGTTTATTAATCATGTACTTACAGTATTTGGTAGTTTTCGGTGGGTTTGCAGATTTACCATGGAAATTGATATAACGAGGCTTAGTAGCGCTCCATTACCCTACTAAATTGAGAGTTGACTATGTTGTTATTTTATATTTATTAAAATATAGTAGGGATGAGGATCGCAGTTTATTAGAGGAAATGCACCTGAATGAGCGAGGAAAATCACATGTTAATTCCATTATTGAAAATTATTCATGATTTGTGTGGGCTACATAGTCTATACAGTACATATACATTAATTAGGATTGGTTAAAATGTTTTTTAAATCAAGTAATACATTCTTAATAAAATAGATACCACATTTAAACTCAAAATTGTATTTTAGGTAGTTACACTTTTTTTTTCTCCTTTCATTCCATTTAGGGCATACAGCAAATATAACCAATTTTTCCTTCTAGAATATGTATGTCATTCATTTCTCATCCCTTTTCAAAATAATTCTTAAACATGTGTTTACCTTGCACGTTAAAACAGGCCTCCATTGACAAATTAACACTCTTCATTTCTAAAATTTTCTCTAAAACAAAATTGAATGCCTTGATAATTATATTTATAATATATATTAGGTGTCTGGAAAAATGAAAATTTCCTTTGGAAAATCTGTAAAACACAGGGAATTTTGTAATAACAAAATAGCGTCAACCCTGAAGTGATTTCCTAGTTTATTTCGCAAGTGTACAGCTGGTGACATTGTCGTAGTTTTATCCAGCTTGCTGTTATTGGCTAATGCAGGAACAACATCACATATCTTGAAGTCAGTTGTTTAATAAAGTTTTCCTTCCCGTGTATGAATAAAATTATGTAGGACGCATGCACCTTTATGATGTTCACTGCACATTCCTCGTTACAAGAGACTGGTTGCTCAAATACATGAAATGTTGATAACATTCTGAATGTGCATTCCACATTATTTTTCTACCTTTAGAAAGCCTAAAATTGAAAATTCTCTCTGCGTCGTTTAGTACTCTTTTCGGTATAAGGCTGTATTAAGTATGTTAACAGTGGAAAAGCTTCATAACTGACAAAGTAGTGACCCGGTTTTAACATTTGGCCTATTGCCGACTTGCGGAATATAGTACCATCATTATTTATACCAAATTCATCAACTTAAATAAAAGTAAAAAGACCATCTGCATTTGCCACAGCCATAAGAACAATTTGAAAATAGCCTTTATAATTGAAATAACTGGATCCCTTATTGTTGAAACATTTCACTCGAATATGTTCGCCATCTATTAAGCTTATGCAGTTTGGTAAATCCCATAACTTAAAATACCACTTTCCAAGTGAATGCTCCTTTGTATAATTGTAATGATAAGTCTTGGAAAACTGCTTCCTGTAGCCAAATACCGCAGACAAAAATTTTAATTCTACATAAATCTCTATTTAGTTTCATTTTTATATTACAGAACAAAACTGTCGTGAACGATAGAAAAATATCTGTTGTGTTTTTATCAGATCATTGAAATTACCTACATCTGAATTGAGGAGCAAATAAAAGAAAACATTTTCCTTATATGAACAGAAATACTACCTCTGGCAATTTGACTGCGCCTTCAACAGTGGAATCTGGCAGTAATTATGTTGATTCTGTACAGAACTACACACAGGACATAAATGTAAATGGTGAACTTGATGCATCGAAAGATGTGATTACTCCAGCTTCAAGTTCAGCCAATGATGAGTCATCTCAACTTATTGGAATACCTCCTCCACAAAAGAAAAAGAAGTTGAAATCTCAGGACCCTAAATTCTCCAACATAAACACTGATATTACCTTCAGTTAATGGGTGAATATGAAAAGACAAAATCTACGCAAACAGGACGACGCAGATTTGCTGTTTTTTTTTTGCATCTTTGTTGCCTAACTTCAAAATCTAGACAATAGGTGTAAAAGGTTTTTGAAATAAAATTATTATTATTATTAGCACCGCGTCTTACTACCCGTTCGGGTTGAAATAAAAAATGATATCACTACCTGTACATGATATGTCGGATCAGGCTGAACAAGACGCATCATCAACTTCGTACCGGTATTCTATGTCATCTATTGGTAGATAAAATGGTACATGACTCATCATTGTGATATTCACAACTATAGTTCACTTGGCTTAAAAATAACCATATAAATAAAAATAAAAATTGTCCAAAAAGCTAGTGTCTTTTTGTAGTTTTCCTTGAATAAAAAGTAGCCTTCTAACTATAATTCGAACTGTATCATACTATGGGTATTTGTTATTGAATTAACTTACCTCAGAGTAATCAGTAGTTTTTCAGATGGAAAAATATCCAGTCTGTAGTAGGTATTACATTTATCAAGGGAAGGAGCTACGAGTTGCATTAAGAATTAGAAGCTCCCAGGATTCATTCTATGAAACTCTTTAAATTTACCTTTGTATTAAGATAGTTTTCTTGAAACTACCGCAGAACTTTGTCACACATTAATTAAATTATATGATTGCACCCAATACTTCCTTCTCTTTGTTTTCCTTTATAATGCGCTAACCGCAAGCTGCCTTATTGTTTTTACAGTTATACTAAGGACAAGGTTAATGTTCACCATCTAGTTAAAAGTTTAATGTTACGTGTGAGTGCATTATGCCTATGCATTAGGCCCTATATAATGTTCAACTGTTTACTGAAGGAATTTTGTGGTCAAAAGAGGCCACCAAAAAGTCAATAATTTTGATTTCTCCAACTTAGTAGACACCCTGTTAATATGCTCCAGGATTTGTGTTGCTTTAGTATACATGTTTGTAAATGCATTTGTGATTTAACTGTTAATTTTAATGTTCTGTTTTTAAATATTGTTTCTTCTTTGGCACAGGCTTATTATTATTAAATGTTCTAGTGATATTATGTACGCTCTTATTATTTCATTTAATATAAATTTGATAAAACTATTCGAAAGGTAGGTTCATACTATGTAATTTATATTTATGTCATGCCTTTGTAATGATAAAGTTTACATCTAACATAATTTTACTGACACTATTTCTTGTTCTTTGTCACTTAAATATAAAATATATAATTTAAGCATTAAAATACATAAAATTTTAATGTAAAACCTATTTTAATTTAATATAAGTGAATTTTTATAATTGGGCCCAATTTTTGGAGCCTAATTTCAGGCTCTAACTTTCAGATTATTTAACACATTTCCTTGAAAAACAATATTCCTATAGTGCTATATTTTAATATTCCTTCTTTGAAATTTCTTCAAAATTGATATTTCTAAACACTATCTTTGATAATATAATTAATTTATGTTTTCCCATTAAAAATACATATATTATTTGATTAAGTAATCTGAAGATATTGATGATGTCTTAGCTAAAAATGACATTTATCATATAACAAATTATTATGTTTGAAAAAATATCCAAAATATATTAATTAGTAAAGCACATTACAGAAAAAAAAACTATATCCTCAGAAACAAGAATGGCTATATAGGCCCCAATGAACCTCTCAATTCAAAACTAAATTATTTGATTATTATATTTGATTGGTTATCTTTAGTAAGGATATGGAAACTTTTCATCCAAGTTCTATCTATCCCTTTAGAATTACACTCTAATAACTATTGTTGGTTTCTTAACAAAGTAGTCTCATTTTTAAACTTATTGCAATAATTCTCTTTATTACAGAATTATCAAGAAAACCTAAAACTGTTAAATATATTAAAATGAAATGGGACACCTCTAACTAAATACAAGGAATTAATCGGCCCATTCCGTGCAAACCTATAGAAAAAATCTGAATAAAAAAAATAAAATGCTCTCAATATGGTGAAGGGTGAAGTAATAAGGAGACATGATTTTTAATCAATACAGCTTGGTTTGTATGATTGTGGCTCCCAACATTTCCTCTATTGCAAAGTTTTCCTGCTTGTATTTAACACCATGTGCCTGGTATCTCTCCGGTTTCCAAGTTTTCGGTATTTATTGATCCTGGAATAAGATATGTAGCAGGAGAGATCTTGCAAAACCAGTTACGGAGAGCACAACATGCTAGAACAATTTTATCAAATTTTTCAGGCAACAAAGAAATAAGTTTCTCAAATACTCAAAATTTTGATACTAAAATACTGAAAGCATTTTCGACTATGTGTAGGGCTCTGCTGAAACGATAGTTGAAAATTTTTTGCTCAAAAGTAAGTATACCACTTAGTGCATAGGGCTTCAAAAGATAAGTTTTTATAGGAAATGCATCATCCCCTACAATGACATTGTTATTGGGCATATTAAGAGTTTTTTCTTCAATTGCTGTTTTCAAATTTGAACGAGAAAACACACCACGTTCTGATTCTCTTCCTGCTGCACCCAAATTTATATAAGTGAAACAGTAATTACTATCCACTAAAGCTAGCATGATTGTGCTGAAAGTTCCTTTGCAGTTATAAAAAGTAGAACCACTGTTCTTAGGGCACTTGATCATCACATGCTTTCTGTCAACTGCACCAACATTGAGGGAAGTTGTATTGAGTTGAGAAGCCACACTCCACTTTATTCCATTCATTTTCTTTACACGTCGTCCGAAAAAAATAATTCAAATACTGTTTTACTATATTATAACAACGTAGCTTATATATAAAATATCTTTTTTAGGAATCACAAACGTTACAAGAAGATGCGGAAAGTCAAGAACCTAACGGAAATGAAACTACATTTGATGAGCTTCATCATTTCGATACAGAAGAGACTACGGTAGATAGTTGTACTATCCAATAACCTGCACCATCGACTTTAAATGAGTCAATCAATGGTCTTGAAAAGATGAAATCAAAGACAAATTCTATAAGTGACAAGGGAGAACTTGCTATTAAAAAAACTAAATTCAACGATTTAGACACTATTACTAAAGCAGTTAACACTCTGCAAGAGATGAAAATGTTCTTCAACCAATAACTGATGAAATTGGAGTCTTTTAAAAAACAGTTGCAGCTCATTTAAGACAACTTCCAATAAATACTGCTTTAGAATGCCAATCTGACATATTACACTACTTAGTTCAAAAAAGATTAGGTCGGGGAGCCTCACTTTCAACTGTAGTACCACCTACACAGTATTCTCAATTTCTCAATGTTCCTATTTAATGGAAAAAACTTTTAACAACGTCGTTCAACCACAAACAGAAGGACAACAACACACTACCAGTGGCAATGACGTTCGCAACCTAATAATGCATAGTAACTAGAATCAAACCTGAAAATATACATATTTCATTGTAATTTTTTTTTTACTTGAACCTGTTGCTTTTTAAATACATTTAATAAATATTAGGACAACATACTTTCAAATATTCCTTCAAGGCTTCGTAAATAGCATCCAGCACTTCACATGTAAATTTCAAAATTGTACTTTTTAGGATGCAGTAGGTGTACTGCAAAAATGCAAAAAATCCCCAGAAGCAAGAAATCTTAGTGTTACTTGCAGTTTTAAACAAGCTGGTACAGCATCCGTATGTTAGTATCTGATTTTTTGTATTTGTTTGGAAATACAGTCCAATAAAAACATAAGCTTATCTTGTGTCATTCTCAAATGATTAAAATATGCTTTTGGTTCTCCACTAGCTAGCTCTTGAATTAAACTATTTGACACACCCAAATCACCTATACGTGAAATTCATTTACAAACCCACCATCCATGATTTCGCTTCTTTCTTTTTAATATATTTTGTAGTTCTAAAGACAAGATTTGCATGATGACGTCAATACTTGCATGAACTATGACAGTTGACGCAATGTTTAATACTGTGTCTGTATCAAATTGATTGATATATGTGGAAACACAAACTGGTATACTCCTGGTGCCAATAATCATTGCCTGTAGAAACCCTGCTTAGGAACACAAGTAAAGAAGAAGGTTGTTTCAAATAGGCCTTGAGGTGAGGTAAATATGTTAAACATATTATAAAGAAGGGTGCTTGCTATAAGAGAGATCAGAGGGAAGGTGAATGAATGCACTAACCTTGCGAGTGGCAGGTTTCAAATGGGCTAATCTTGTTAGGCAATGGCCAGCCCAGCAGTAAATTCCTCTTGAAGATTGCCACTTGCCACAAGACAGACGTAAGCATGAAATGGGATTTGAATTGAGTATACAATTTTACGTCTGTTGTTTGGCCATATATATACATAAACATTTATAAAAATGTAAAAAAAATGCTGTAATGAGATCACTCCACTTTATATATCGTTCTGTGTAGCCACTATACAAATGGTCCTCAAAGTATTTAAGCAGCGACGTTTCCTTAAAGAAATATGGGCCTAAAGCCCTGACTGGTTTGTTACACTTAAATTCTTTGGCTGCTTTATCCCAACATAATTTCTCGCTCAAACAACATTTATTGCCTTGTCTGGCCCATTACACCTAAATTCACTCAGATCGATATTTCAGCATCATTTGTTGCTTGCTTCAAGTGAAATTTACTTTTATATTTGTCCCATAGCATTTAAGTTCACTTGGTGCATTACTCCATATTCATTTGGCGCGCAATTCAAGCAAAATTTACTGCTTGTCTGGCTGTAACCATAACTTCACATGTAGTACAGTAGCCCCATGGCTTCTTTGGTGCCGACTGACAGCTCACATCTGACTTCTGATAGCTTTAAAAAGTTACCAGACCAAACTACGTATCCCTACGCCGAACCAGATGATCTGCAAAAACATGTGTCTAGCAGCTATCACTTTTGACAGTAAAAATTTAGGTATATACTTAAATGTTGACTGTCAGAAGTCAGCTGTGAGCTGTCAGTCAGCACCAAAGAAGCCATGGGGCTACTGTAGTAAGGTTTTTATGGATACAAGAAGGTTAAAGTTTAAATATCAACCGAGTATATTAAGAAAGCAGTTTTCCACATGTAGATAAATCACTGGTGTTTTCCCACATTAGTTCAGCTGAGTATTTTTATCGTGGTTTTTCACATGTGATTTATCAACTTTAATTCAAGCGCACTTTATCTAATATCCCCCATCACCCTGACCCTTAGCTTAAGTTGCTAATAACAGTGGTGTTAACCATAAATAAGTTGTGGGAAACTAACACCAGTACATTTGACAGATTTTAACTAAGGACTCCCCTTAACCAGAAATCCAGTTTCATGTCTGAGCCCTGCACTGATAAATGCGTCCGTGAATAGGGTAACATTTCAAAATAATAATTCATAACACCAGTTAATTTATAGCTTAAAATTTAAAAGTAACTACAATCCATAACATTATTATCATATAGTTATATTCATTTATTTGAACCTTAGGGGAGTATTATAATTAATATTGTTAAATGAACTTTAGCAAGTTGAAATTTGTTTATTTATTTTGATTTATATTTAATTGCCAACACATATTCATGAACACTAAAGGCAAAATATATAGTAAATATTGGTTTCATATTGATTTTTTTTTCAATAAAATCATAAATTAACATAGCAATCCTAGTACATATCCTAATTGTGTATGCCTTCCTAATATTCTTGTAGAAATCCAGCTTTGGATTCACAAATTCCCCAAAAAACTAAAGCATAAGCGTCGTAATATGATTTAACTCCAAATCAATCACAAGAATTTAACATCATCTGCTTGGTCAACTTGGCAACATTTTGAAAAGTCTCATCTGGGTCAATTCTGCTTATTATTTTGATTGGGAGACCAAATAAAATTTCAAAACTATAAGATCCAAGACACAATCAGACTTTCATTTTTTTTTAATGAAAAGCATTTGTAATGATGCGTTGAATTGTGTCATGACACAATATAATTTTAAAATATTCATTATGACACTAACTTAAAATATTGGTATACCCAGCTGAAAATTGAATATATTGATAATTAGGTGTTTTTAGTTTGTGTTTCATCATGGGTCAACATACATGTCTGCAGGTGTGTAAATTACTGCTTCACTCATCAAATTTTACTCCATTTTCATCAAATTCATAAATCAAGTTTTAAACCAGGGCTAGAAAAGCTATTAGAAAGTGTGTGTTCATATGTCAAAAATTGTTCAAGTATTATTTTTCTGTGCCTGTAAGAATTTTGAGGATTAAATTTATATTATATATATATATATATATATATATATATAATTACATTTTCCTAACCATTATTATTTATATTTATTAGATAAAAAACTTATTACCATACAATATACATAATATAACTATAAAGTGGAATCATTCATGTAATATGTTATTCATGAGCCACATTAATTTCCAAAAGAGTAAATATGATAAAATTACCCCTTCCAACAACCCCTTTCCCTCTTAAAATACAAAAATATATATGCATTGGCTACCAAGTTGGTTGAGCTAGAAGCTTTGCAGAGATAAGACCGGTATTTTCTTCTCATATACGTCTTCTTGGTCAGAAATATGTACTTGAATCATTTTTCCACAACTTGCACAACTTTAAAAACACTAGGCAAGCAATTCTAAGAAATATATTATACTTGTCATTTTTCCACAAAATTTACAGCTTTCAACACACTAGGTTAGTGATTCTAAAAAATATATTATACTTGTCATGTTTCCACAGAATGCACAACTTTCAACACTAAGGTTTCCTGGAATCGATTCCCAGCATGGTTGAAAAATTTATCATTGGTGAAATTTGGGTTTATCCTTTCACAGTGAAGAATTAATGGCTCAATACCATCAGGGCTTGCCCTAGTCTTAAGTTAAATTTTAAAGCATATGAAGCTACAATAGGCCTAGCAAGCCAGTAGTGAAAAATATATGGGTTGAATAAAAAAAACTCATCCAGGTCACAGGCTAGAAACAGTAATGGATGTAAGGTTAGTGATTCTAAGAAATATTTGTTATCTCCTCTGGGATGAGTGTGGCAGTAAGGGTACAAGAGGAGAGGGGGACCGATTGAATCAATTGATCATTCACAAACATCTTTCTACTCTGGTTTTCACAACATAACATTTTGACAGAGCTAATGAGTTAAAATAATTGTTCCCAAATATTTTAACTAGATATAATATTGGATTGGAAATTAGTAAAAGAATACAGTCGGGAAATTCATACTATTACTCAGTCAATAAGTTGTCTCGCTTGCAAAACTCAGAATATATAGATATTAATTTCACCAGTTGTCCTCAATGGGTGTGAAATGTGATATTTTACCTTACATGACAGAAAAAAAAAATTAGTATGTTTGTAAACAAGGTGCATAGGAAGATATTTTGTCCAAAAAATAATGAGGCTACTGGAAATTGGAGGAGGTTAAATAATGAGTTACATAACCTGTACCCATCACAAGACATTGTTAGGATCAAGTCTTGTAGAGTATGGTAGGCAGGACATGCCGCACGAATGGGAGAATCTAGAACCCTGTACAGAGTATTGACTGACATACCCACTGGGAATAGACCATTGGCAAGACCCGGATGGGAGGATAACATTAGAATAGACCTGATAGAGATAGAGTGTATTGAGTGGGTCTGTATAGAGATAGGTGTTGAACTTAAGTGCATAAATGAACTTTCTAGCTACTAATGCCATAGAGTAAGTATTTAGGTATAAATATAATCTGTGTGTTCCACCAATGTATAAAGAAAAGAAGATTTATTTATTTTTGTTGTGTGTCACATCTTGATGCCATGCTGGACTTTCCAAATACTTGTATTTATATAATTGGTGTAGGGGTGAGGAAGGAAAAATTTAGAGGAAGTGTATATGCATTTACCAAGAGATAAACTGGAAAACCATCTAGGAAAAACCCTCCTCAAAACACTCAATTGTGATTTTAAACATGATTAGATGAGGTTGATGCCTTAGTCGGCATGCCCACTGATGTGATAAGGATTTGTTAGTCAGTAAATCAGAATCTTGAATGTTCTTAGATAAGAAACTAAGATGTTCTACCAAAATAGTTGATTAACTTTAGCTTACAAAACATAAGTATTGATTATTAACCTTTACCTACTCAGGACCACTCGGAGAGAAGTATTGTGATCATCAAAATATTAGCATTTTGGATTTTGATGGACATCAATGTCTCATGACCCCCTGAACCTGAAAAGGTTTTTTTTGCAATGTTTGTCTGTTGGTGTATCTTCTCCTTGGCCCAAATCCGAAACTTGATATCTAGGATTTTTACAATTTTTCCCAGGAAGGTTTTAGGAATCATCTATCCAACCATAAAATTAATATTGGCTTACTTAAGACCCAAGAGCGAAAAGAGAAAACATCAATATTAGACTTTTGGAAATGGGAAGTGAAAGTGTACAGAACAATAAACTGTTTCTGTAACAAATTATTATTTCATGTATTCTCCTTTTTGAAACCCACCTCGGTGGAGTAGTTGGCTAACGCGCTTGTCGTGTTGAGCTCGACTGCTGAGAACGGGGAGATCGAGGTTCAAATCTCGGTCGGGTGAGCTGAGGGTGGTTTTTTCCTAAATGGCTTTCCACTCTCCCTCCACGCAAATGTGGGTTCACTTCCTCTAATTCAACCTCCCCAATTCCTAAATCCATTAACGTAATTAGTACTTAAAGCATATAACCCGAATGGGTAGTAAGACGCGGTGCTAAATATTATTATTAAATCCTTTTGAAATGTTTTGTTATTTTTTCCTGTTAAATTTATATAGTAATTTTTATTGTTTCAATTATCCTATGATTTATCTGAAACAGAAATTGCCTTGTATATAAATTCTTTAAATTTGTGCACTCAGTGTGACGCATTTCACGTGGGCTTGTTACTATTTTTTCTAATTATTATTAATTTAATTTTACTAGTTTTTGTTGTTGTTCAAGGACTTTTTTTCTTTTGATCTTATGTACAAAGTTTTTTCATATATGGAGACATGATGGGTACCTTCCAGTTTCTGAATTATAAGCATATGGCTCCATTTTAAGGTAAAGGAGCGAGAAAGTCTTCGTACAAGTTATTTTTATAATATACATTTCTGTAAAAGCAAATTTTTATTTGCTGATATTGCATTATTTATTTTTTTGCATTTTGACTTTGAATATGGTTCTAAATCTATTTAAGTTTGTAAGTTAATTATTAATAGATATATATAATCTTCTTAACACCATTTTCTTTTAATCCTGTGTAATTATATTAGTTAAAAGGTATTAAGATTGTAGGATTATTTATGATGGAATGCATCAATATTAATTTTAATAGATAGCTCAAAACTTACATGTTAAAAAAAAATAACTCCATGAACCTGACATGATTCTAATTAAACTTCTCATGTCATAGTTTTTTTTTTTAATGTTTCACTACCTGTTTGAGCTATACTCACACAATTCAACTAATGGAGTAGGAATGAGGAAGGCATAAATTATAGAAAATATTCCTGCATTTGTGTGGAAGCAGAGTATAAAATGCATTTAGAGAACACACCGCTCAGTACATTTGGCTAGTGTTCATATCCTGACCTCCCATCACCGGTAAATCATACTGAACTTACTCAACATATGTATACTGTGTCTCCACTGAAACGGCTACCAAGGGCTATAAATGACATACATTAATGGATGTGTATGAGGAGGGTAGCTTGGAGCAAGTTTACTCTTGCACTAGCATAGAAAGGGGATTGGAAAACCAAAGTAGATTATTTCACGTGTAAAACCACAATTATTAGAGTAGACTGAGATTTTAGCCTTGAACTCTCTAACACCAGCACCCCCTTTATTGTGATCCTAACGCCTTATACATTGTAATCACGGGTGTAGTCATTAGTTAGTGTAGTTTCTGGGTAACGCAAAAGAAAAGTAAAAATTGTTACTCATAAAATAAAGTCTAAACTTATTATAAATTAACTTTCTTTCTTTAAAAATCTTTGAATGTTTATATTCTTTCCAGAAAGTACAGACAAATTTGAAAGCATAAACACTTGCAATGTTTGGAATGGCGAGCGCTCTCCTTCTTGTGCTCGATACTCGAGGTGTCAAAATAACTGCACCACCAAGAGAGAAACTGTTCCTTTCCTTCCTGAGAAAAGGGTCCCGATCCCTCTTTTCTAGTTCTTTTAGATGTGGGATTGTGACAGTGATGGTGTTCAAGGCCGAGAGGCCTAATGTCCCATTTCTGAAGTTCAGCCATGCAGTGACCTCGCTGTTCCCGGCAGTGTTACATCAGATGCTGGGAAGAGACGCACCTAGGAGGGCAGCACTTGGAAAACAAAAACCAAAGGTTCGAGTGTCTACAACGGCTTTTCCCATGTCTTTTGCAAGAATATGACAATAGGCAGTGGTATAAGAGGTGGATGGAAGGATGGAGAAAAGCTAAGGGTGCAAAAGACACAAATTGGAAGTGCTGCGAACCGTGACTGCCTATATTTTCCATCTTCAGGATGTTTTGATAGAAATTGATGGAACATTGTAAAATTTAATATCAAGATAAATATTTGTAAACATGTGGGCACACAGTCTGAGGAGTTAAGCTAAAACATTTATTTATTTTAACTGTGTATGTCTAACAGTTCAGGGTTTGAAGCTTTGCTGGTGGTTGGGGAACTAGTTTTACACATAAAACCTATCACAGTGGTTTTCCCATTGTGAGTGAACATCATTTAGACTGCCATCCAATTCCTTACTTCTTAGATAAAGACATGAGTAGATTAATTGACCGTTTGTGACATAGACACTGCTGCCATGCCACCACCTCCAGGCACCAGTACACCTTAAAGGTGATATTTTCCCTATTCCCGTCCTTCACTTTCCCTCACCATCCTTTGTTTGGCTTACTTTATATGTCCTGGTTGAGACATACCGTTAACATTTCCTATATCATAAGTGGATATATTGAAACAGAGGTCATTGACCATAGTGTACCAACCTGACCTCGTTAATTAAAAAAATAAGATAACATTAATGAAATATTTGCCTGAAGCAAAAACAATAACATGAACCCAGTTATCTTCATTTTATGTACACACACGCACACACAGGTATTTTATCCATTTTACAAAATACACAAACAAGTTAACACCAAACATAGGGATATTAGATCCATCTTAGATTTAAATTCGTACAGCAAGGACATCTTAGAGAATACTTTTAAAAAGGAAAGAAATATCAATGACCTAACGAGGCCACCAAAAAAAGAGATTATTTTCTCATTACAATGGCAGTAATCTGAGGAAAAAAAGTTTAATCCAATGTATTCAAGGAATCCACCCATATATCTGGCCAAAACTGTGAATTTAGATCTATGTAAAAAAAAGAAAGGTAAATTTGCATTGTAAAACAAACCACAGATCAGTCAATACATAGATCTGAATAATATAAAAGAATAAATTGTAACCTAGTCCTAGGTCAGATTAAGATAAATAAACAAATTATTGTTAACAATTTAAATTTTCTCCTCCTTAAGGGGAGGTAGAGGAGGCGCAAACCAAAAGTAAACCATATCTCAGGAAATGGTAGACTTTGCATCTTGGACGTTATTATAAAGTTAAACCAATCAAAAATTACAATACGGGATTTTGGCGCCCATTATTAAAAGGTGAATATAAACAATTTTTCACCAATATTGGATTATTTCTTACAATAAAAACAAAAGATTTGTCCACATGACAACTGCACAACTTGTCGAAACAAAAGAAAAGGCACAAGTGATAGTTTTCAGCTTTCACCACAAGATCACACCAACATCTACTAACATTGTCTAAAGACCAAACACAATGTGAGTAAAACAATTTTTTTTTTTCATAAATAAAAATTATGTGTCCTCTTGTGACTATTTGGTGGGTATTAATCACAACGAATTGTAACAGGTTTAAAGTAGACCATGGGTGACGTCATCAGAATTTGGCAACCTTGAGGACCTCATCAGAATGACACAACCATTGAGATGATCTAACGTCGAAAATTGTGTCAGTTTGGTAATGGTGTTCCAGACATGTTGAAACAGGCAAAGGGGTGGATTTGTGAGGATTTGGTCAGACGTGTTTTACATGAATAATACACAATTTGATAGCCATATATTTATTTAGCACTAGTACTATACATTTTTACTTAATGAGGCATACGGTATATTCGTTCAGACTTTTTATCTACAAGCTGTGTTGGTAAAATTGTTATGGGTTCACAATTCTGCATGTAATAGTCCAAATTGTTGACTTTACGTGTATTGTAGTGTGTCATCTTCATGGCTTTAATGAAAGGTTGATGATTTAAGCACATAGGTTTATGTTAAATAATTCAAAATATGGCAGTTATAAAATAGTAAAATAATAATTTATTTAAAGAACCAAAAGAGGTTATAGGTAAATTAAGTTTGCAGCAAGGCCATTTGAGCATAAAGAAAGTTATCTATACATTCACAACATAGATAACACGCGTAAATACTCTTCATTTAACACAAAATGATTCAGAATACAAACCCTTGTCTACCTAATCTAAATATCCATTCATATGAGATAGATAATAAAACTATAGTAGAAGCAAATTTCTGCTATTATAAATTCTACAACTGTAAGAGCACAGTGTCTGTAAATGACATATTTCTGACATAAAGGGTCAAAGTTACTAAAATACTACCAACTATCCAAATCAAACTTTAGTATGCATAGTAACAGAAGTAAATATATTACTTTGAGCTCAAATCGGTTCTCACTTAACATTTCAAATTTTTCATCGCTTAACCCATTAACTACAACAACCAATCAAATTTAAATGTATATTGAAATAAACTCTTGCAGAACATAATACAAAATTATACTGTAAAATTGCCTTGATTTTACAATGTAAATGTGGACTCTCGACGGACCTCAAGATATTCTTCTCATCAACCAGCACACGGCTCGACCGATTCTGTAGAGACGTGCAACTCACTCCATGACTGGTAATACTAAGTATGAACTTGAGGTCAGTTCTAAACTATATTTGCTCATGTGTCGAAAAGGGGAGGGAAGGGGTTAGGTACGGGTGCATTCCATGATGTATTTGGCAGCCAATCAGAGCTCAGGTAATAATGGAAATAAAAATATGGGTGAGTTTGTAAATCTGAATTATTTAAGGATAGGTCTCAGTATGCAGAGGTAAATTATATCAATCTTGAACAAAATCCATTTTACTGTTTAGGAACTACAGACAGACAGACATGACGCTGAATAATAAGTTTTTACAATGCGTCTTAGTAACCTTTTGGGTTAGATGCATACATTAAATACGCTACCTGAATAGGTATGAATAAGGTACAGGTGACCTGGCGGTCTAGGGGTAAGGTGTCGGACTTCTGTGCTGGGGGTCGGGGGTTCAATCCTCGGTCCCGGCAAAGATTTATCTGATTACCAAACCCTTCCTTCACCTCTGACAAGACATCTTGTGAATGTGGGGAATGCCAGGCCTCCACCGTGGTTCGGAACCCACGTTAAACTGTAGGTCCTTCATTTCATCTCACAATCACCCTACCATTACACATTAGTGTAAATGCGTACAACCCGAACGGGTAGTAAGACGTGGTGCTAATAATAATAATGTACAGTTTTGAGCAAGTCTCTTTTTGCCCTTCAGTTAACTACCCTTAATTTTATGGTTAGATATCCAATTCCAAAAACCCTTGGGGCAACCCTATGAAAACCCTATATACCAAATTTTAGCCTGATCGGTAAAATAGATTAGGTTCTAGTCTGAGGTACAGACAGACAGAAATTCAAAAACCACTTTTTTGGATTTGGGGGTTATGAAATGTCAAGATTCATCAAAATCTTGAGTTCAATTTTTTTGACAATAATACTTTCTCTACCTGTAAGATAGCGAGAAAGTAAAATATGTCTAAATGAAAAATTTGCTTTATACTATTTACTTTCTCCTATAATGTTTATTTTCCTTGTTAACGTGATCGGCGTCTCAAGTGTTAACTAGAACCCACAGTGCCATTCTCGAATGTTATCATGGGATGGAAGGGGACATGAGAAAAAGTTAGTGTTTTCAGTAGAAGCACAGAATTTTTTTTTATACGTTATTTTTAACAGTCCTTGAATAATTGCATATTATCATTTGATAAGAAACATTGAATTAAAATGAAAAGCTATAAAATTCTGGAACATCCTTGGAAGATAATCAAGAAATATTGTGACTTTGTAAAGAAAATTAAGATTTTATGTTTCTGCTGCATAAATTTTATTTTTGTTCATTTTAGCAGATTGTTTTTTTTATATAAAATCTATAAAAATTCTGTCATTAGCTCACAATTGCTACCATTTCACCTACAAGAGCACTGATACACTTTGCAAACGTTCAGTAACCCCACGCTATTTAAGAGGTTTTTTTTTATCATTATATGAGGTCCTTCCAAAATGAAGATGAAAGATATTCCCTTATGTGTTTCAATATTTTATAATTTAAAACGAAATTTAAAAAAGGTGAAATAATTTCATTCTCAATGTATTTTGAAACGAAATGTATCATTTCTGACATCCAAGTAAATGGCTGGATACATATCTAACCAAAATAAAATATATTTTTTTAAATAGGATCACAAGATATAATTCTACAATAATTGAGGATTGTTATGGTTGTCTTTAAACTTCATAACTGCATTTTAACAGGAAAAACGGAATTGTGAAGATAACTTCTTCAAGAATGTGGCTCTCTTAACAGAGGTAACATTAGATACAACTCATCAATGGACCCTAATTAATTTATTATGTTAGTGATGACTTGTGATTTACTACACAGATATTATTGTTAGTCTATCTTAAGAATATATTATCCATTTATTTATTCTTACTCTCTAGTTAGTAAGAGTAAATTGGAATAGGAAGATTTGGAATTGATACTAAAAAAAATTTTAATAATAATTTATTTCATTCTTACATCAAAAAATTAGATAAATGGATCATTGAATAGTTATACTTTTCCTACAGCCAGAGAGAACTTATAGTCTGCATTGATTATTTCTTGTATATAAAGTTGAA
>JBCFYV010004130.1:0-23263 GCA_039000515.1 Timema cristinae | reverse complement strand
AAAGATTTTTTCCGAGTGTTCAAACGATTCGTAAACTCTTTTAGTGGGACATTATTTTACGTGATTACTTCAACTTACACAAAGTTATTCTAGAAGCAATTAACAGCATTATACATTTAACTTGAGGTTTAATTCAAGGGAAATATTCGTAATCAAGGATTATTTAAACTTGAGGTTTAATTCAAAGGGGAATATTCGTATCTAGGGTTATTTTTTCTGTGACTAGGTTTGGATAAAATTATAATACCTACTACGAGAGGGATTTACATTATTACATTTTGATTAAAATAATCAAACATATCCTTCAAACTACCTAGTTTAAATTATTTATTGATGTCTATATAGTTTTTTACTTCAAAATTGTCTATAAGTGTATCAATTATATTTGAAACAATAACGAAGCTATAGATAACACTCCTTAGAAATCATTGATGCAAGTTTTCCCTTCCCTTATTTATATTACTTGATTGGTTACGGTACCTATGCATTACATTTTAACTTTGCATTAACACAATAGTAATGATATTTTCTCTATTTGTCATTTGGGGGGCAGGGAGATTAGTGGGAAGGAGGTGAAACCCCCAAAACCTATTCCTTGGAAAAAATTTATATTGTTGACACGACTAAATTGTATCTACTCTAAAATGAGCAACGATCCTATTTTTTTTAACACTATATATATATATATTATATATATATATATATAATATTTTTAAGTTTGCATTGTAACCCTAGAATTATCTGCATCATACCCACCAAAATCCTGCATTGTATTCCCTCGGAATAGACTCTATAAATTTATCAAATAAGCAATTTTATTAAAAAGTTTTGCATTTTATCCCCAAATTACGAACCTACGTCATAATTTTAATTTTTAAGTTTTGTAAATTACTTACGAAATCTCAACAGTCGATTCAACTTCATCATACGTCTGATAGGGGGAAACATGAAAAAATCTTTTTAATTATTAGTCCATCGCCACAGATTAACAGATGGCAACGGAAATAATAAAAAAAAAATTCAATTAATTATTAGAACTTGAAATTCATCAGACTAACGAGTTATGGTACCTTAGTTGATTAAAATTTTAAAAAATACTGTGTGTGGGAAAATTAGTTTACTCTTGGGAATAAAACAATTACTGGATATTTTCTTTCATAGATAGTACCTAAAGAACTATTAAAAAAATTTTCTCAGGGTTATAACGAAAAATTAAAGATTTATGCCTTTGACGAGTAAACTTTTAACTAGAAAATTGGGGTGAGGCTTATTATATATATCTTTTTTTTAATACAAAGTATATAATACATTTTTAAGTCCAATAATCTACAGCCATCGCTGCAACGATCCATTAGATAAATTAAAACAGTCTTAAACGGGCATACTCAGAATTAATATAGTTGCTATGCCCGACATTACGTCAATGTGTTTTATTTAATTTGTATTCATCTTCATTTTAAACTATTTTTTTTTGTTTAAATTTTTATTTTAACATAGTGATTTGGCTGCACTCTGGTTTAAACTTGTAGTCAGTTAATTGTAAGTATATCCTGGTTTCCCTCTCTCAGATGTGTAACAAATACATTAACTTCGAACTAAGAATTTAAAGGGCCCCCATTTGTGGATATAAAGCAGACATTTTAATAAAATTGTTTTATTTGAGAAGCCCATTAAAAGTTGATACAATCCCCTCTCCCCTTTTACATTTTTTTGCATGGACTGGACATGTTGCACGGATTTTCAGTATTGTTATAGGTTATTTTCGCGGGGGTTTCTCAGGACGCAATCTTTTGTATAACATTGACATGTGCTCCCATTATTATTTCTTAGTAAATGAAAATTGTTTAACGAGAGAAAAGGGTGGTTGCCGTTCAATATTAATATGATCCATTTTATATTATCTCAAGGACTAAACTCACTGGTGTATGGTTGGGAGAAAAAAAGGTCAGTTTTTTTAATAATGATATGCGCTCTCCTTACATCTCTTCAACAATTTAACTTACCAGTAACTTCGTTTTGGGGGCCAGTTTTGCTTCTGCTGTCTGCGGGACTTCTGCGGGACTAGATTTAGGAATATCGAACACAAGTAGAGAGCGTCTTTCCTCAATCATCTCCCTGTGAGGCAGCAGTGAAGCTGAAACCATATGAGTGTGTTTTGAAAAATACGTTGACAAAACAAATATTAAAAACAAAATACATAACACGTTAAGAATACATCCTGATGTTTATAATCTTCACAATACATATTAGGTACTAAAGAAAAAAACCAATAAAACGAATCCTATAAAATATTTATATTAAATAAATTTAAATTTAAAATTTTATTAAAAATGAACAAGATTAAATTTAATTATTTTTCATCCAATAAAATAACACAGTTTTTAAAAAACCTAGCCCCTAATCTAAATAAAATTAATCTAATAACGAATAAACATATAAAACTAAGTATCTTGAGAAGATCAGGTGGTGACAAATGAAGAAGTCCTAAGAAGAGTGGATAGAAGAGAACCATTTTGGATGATGTTTTCTTCGGTGCAAAGCAAACTGTATCGGACATCCTTAGAACAACTCTCTTCTGTTCAGCGTCATACAAGGAAGGGCTAAGGAAGTAGAAGGATTCAAATATTAGATGACTTGCAAAGGAAGAAGAAATTTCTGGGAGCTCAGGGAGGTGGCAGAGGACAGAGCGCTTTGGCGGTCTAGGTTCCCCGAAAAAAATGGATGGCCCTGTCTTAAGACAGAACACCACCATCACTACTACTACTACTATACTACTACTAATACTAAATTATATTCCTAAGGAAATTAACTAAGCTATTTTATAATTTTAATATGCACCAATGATACCAAAATCATATTCTAACTAAATTAAACCCACTTAAGTAATGTATAGCCCTAGAATAACAAATCACACTTCAAAATTAATAAATTAGATTTAATCAAAAGCAAAAGTAATAATTATAATGATTTTCACAGCATGGCTAATGAACTGAATATGTATAAACAATTCATAAGAATACTATTAATAACCGGTAGATATTTTATTAAATTTCACCAATTTTAAAAAACCATCATTTTACTTGATTTGTTCATATTTAATCAACCAATTTAGATTTAAAATTTAATATGAAGCTTCTCCAGGGAGAATCAGTAAGTTGCTTGAGGCGAAATCAGATAAGCCGCTCGAGGGGGAATAAAGAGTTACTCGAGGGCAATCAGATAAGCCCTCGAGGTGGAATCAGAAAAGCTTCTTGAGGTGAAATCAGAGAACTGCTTGAGGGGATTCAGAGAAGCTGCTTGAGGATAAATCATGGAAGGTGCTCGAGAATGAATCAAAGAAGTTTCCTCGAGGAGAAATCAAAGATTGATCAGGGAGAATCAGAGAGGGTGCTCGATATGAGTCAAGAAACTATTTGAGGTGAAATCAGAGAAGCTGGTTGATGGGGGGTCACTAGCCTCGTTTGCAAAACATTATAACGATTCACGCAATGGGGCTGTCGCATCCTTTCAAAAATTCCCGATGTGTTTCGAATGGTATCGAAAGTATATCTCTTCCTGGTGGTCAACCTTCCCCCTGCAACTACTGGGGTCCGTGAACGAGGGTCTTCCCATGTCTTTAGCTTCTTAAAATTTCATGTTATTCTTCATTTTAAAATATATATATTTCCTCTGCAATATTAAATTTATATGCTTAAAGCATCTTTTTAAACTAGCTCACCTTTCAAACAAACAAATATCTCGAAAGACGTAGGTAGATATACCCCAATTTTCTTAAAAAATGAATATATCTTCCGACTATAAACAAATACCAGATCTATTTCCACGTGTTCATACACAAAGTCATGGGATTAAAAACTGTACTTTTGATAGATATTATCATGCACATAAAATAACAATAAAAAGATAGTCAAATGTTAACATGTTGACCGCAAAATAAGTGTTTGTATTTTCTGAAAGGTGTGTATTCGTTAAAAAATCAATGTTTGCTTTGACACATTCAAGCAAAGAGAATAATAATTATTAAGTTACAAAAATTAATATGGTTCTATAAATAATCCATCACTAACTTAACCTAGATAAAGGTAATTAAAACTAAAAACAACACAACTTTAATAAACGAATTTTAATCTCTGGGTAACAGAAGAAATACTTATTATTTTTAGGTAAATAGTAAACGAATTTTTAATCTCTGGGTAACAGAGAAAGACATTATTATGAGGGAAGGAGTAACTAATTTTAATCTCTGGGTAATAGAAGAAATACATTATTATGAGGTAAATTAGTAAACTAATTTTTTCTCTGGGGACAGGAGAAAGACATTATTATGAGGTAATAAAATAAACTAGTTTTAATCTCTGGGTAACGGAGAAAGCAGTGGCGTATTACTGGGTATGCTAGTCCTGTGCCGCATACCCAAAATGATTGGTCTGGTTTTTTGTTTGATTCAATGCTGTCTGTGTTAACTGTGTAAACACTAATGTTTAAATTGTTAATACATACACATTGAAATTTAAATTTTTAAATTTTGTCAATTTATATTTTATTTAACTTTAGTTTATCCTTAAGTGATTATTTATTTAAAACTTATTATCTTCAAAGGGGCATTGCATTGCGTTGAAGGAACATCTAAGAAAAAATGGCCGCTTCATACAAGGAGAAGAAATTGACTCCATCAGTGAGGGAGGGAGAAACGTAAAAAGAAAGCGAGTTTTTTTTTGTATGTTGGGATTGTTTTTGAAGAAAACGGAAGAGACGTGAAAGTTTTAAGAGAACCAAAGTTTTTTTGTGTGTTTACTTTTACTTGTTAAAAGAAAGGATTGAGAAATGGCGTGTTTTTATTTTTGACGATAGCATCAACCCAAATTTTACCAGGAGTATGGTGCCATTCCCGATTCAACTTTAATAACTTCCAGAACGGGACCCGGGGCTTGTGAGATTGTCAGATCTACTAGCATCTAGCCTCTTCAACGCCGAAGACTACATGCCGGATGAAAATAACATAGGGTGATATTAACCCCCAGCATAAATTGTGATTCATTTTTGTTGGACTATAACTTCGACTAGACTAATCAAAAGTTTAACATTTTTTTTACTCAAAGTTCAAAGATTAACATTAATTATAGTTTAATTAACCGACATAAACATTTTCTTGTAGACATATATTTTTTGTTTCAAACTGATTCTAGAAATAAACTTATTTGGTATTTTTGCCATAAAAGACTTCGACGGGAAAACAATGTCCTTTTTTTAGTATTTAATTGTTTTAATGTCCAACAACCACTTTCCTTGAGGAGAAATTTACAGTAAAAAGGGATATTTTTTCCAACATGACCCAGAAAGGGCCTGAGAGTGTCCTAAAACTCAATTTTTTGTAATATTAGATTTCTTTTCTTTTAAATTTCTACCCTGAGATTTTCATCAAAAAGTAAACTGTTGTTTTGAGAACCCAAATATTGTAATCATTTTTTTTTTTCTTTTTCTTTGTCTGAGCAAGTCCACAATTCATTTATTCCCTATCTCATGTATCTTTTAATTTGTCGACGACATTGGAGTTGAAGTTAATAAATAGATAAATTCTTTATGTAATTTTTAATATATATTTATATATATAATTCCCCATTTTCCCCCATAAAATACCATTCTCATTATCATTAAAATTGTTTTAAAAAATTTAAAATAAAATAAAATTTTTTCACAACATGAAAATGAATTATTAATTTTAAAACTAATATTATTCACATTCCAAGAATACTGTGTTTTAAGTAATTCTTCTTCCAAAAGGTTGTACTTTGACAAGGGGGTAACCCAAGCTTGCTATTTAAAAAAAAACGAAAGGGCAAGCTAGGGTGGCTCTAATGACCTTGCCCAATGTCTAGGGGTGGCAATACTTTCCCTTTTCCCGCTCGCCAATAAGAAATTTGGCCAATTGAGCTCGGTTTTTCACAACAGGGTCATGCTGTTCCGTAAGCAAGCTAAGCATTGTGCCAACTATTGAAAAAAGATTCAAGAACACAATATTTATTTATTTTAAGCTAATTTAGTATAGTTTAAGTAAAAATAAATAAAATAAATATAAAAATTTAAATGTAAAAATAATGTATACGTTACAAGCTTTTAAATTTTACACTAATAAAATACATTGATTTATGTTTAAGTATTCTAGTCACATGTGTTATCATGTATGTGGCCAACACATTTAACTATTCTTTCAAATTTAGGGGATTTCAGCACTGATAGAACGGGGAAAGGGGAAGGGGGAAGGCGGGGGACGAGGGTATTTTAACCGTTGTTGACGGTTATTCTTGTTTTCTTTAGTAGAAAGGATTGTGGAATTTTAATAGTGTTTCTTTTAGTTTTTTATTACATTAACCACTATTAGCCCATTGTGATTTTATATAATTATACATTAAATAATCCCGAAAGTCATGAGTGTGAGCTCACCATTTCAAATGATTTAGAAGGAAAAGGAAAAATAAAAATATATGTTCTTATAAATTTACTTAATCATTGGCGCACCCACCATTTACTTTGGGGGAGGCATTCAATCAAGGCTGAAATATTATTATTATTTTTTAGCACCGCGTCTTCCTACCCATTCGGGTTATAGCACTTACTTAATGTTAATGAAGGTGTGATTGGGGAGATGAAATGAAGTACCAAGTTTAATGTGAATCGAACCAACGGTGCGGCTGCTTTCCCAAAAATTTTCCAAAAGTTTTCTTGTCGAGGGTGGGAAGGGTTTGGTAACAATAATCTGTCCCGGGATCGAGGATTGAACCCCCCCCGCCAGCACAGTAAAGGGCTGTACAAAATAAATTTTTGATGTAAGAGGGGTTTTTGGGGTTACATAACCCCCTAACCTAAAGGTCGAAATACAAATGAAAATTAAATGCTTTTTAAAAAATTTAGTATTTTTTTTAATTAAGTTTTTTAAACTATCAAATGTACGAAGTTTTATTGTATGTTTTTTCAATTTTTAATTTTGTGTTAACGGTAAACCTTTTGAAAATTAGGGTTTTAAATCTGAAGCCTGGTCTTAAAAGTTCATATACTTTCCACTCTTCCATACTTATAAAATAACATTCCGACTGACTTTGGGCGACTGCTGATTCATCATCGCCGACGCAAAAATCAAGGGTACAACAAAAATTCGGACTGTATACAATTTTTTTTGTAGGCACCCACTAAGAAAGGATTTTTTGAAAATTCCCCCCCAAGGGGGCAAAAAAGGGTATAAATGGATAAATGATAAAGTCCCTATTTTGAAAGTTACATAAACAAATTTTGTATTTTGGGTTTTTACGTAAAACAAAAAAATACGTGTTTAGGAATTTTGGGAAAATTTTTTTTAATAAAAGGGATGAAAAAGGGGGTGAAAGTTTCATCGACTTGCATTTTTTTGTTCTAGGTCAATTATGTTCTAAACGAATATTTTTTTTAAATTAATTAAATACTAGTATATTTTCGTATTTGTATATAATAAACTTCCCCCCGCGAGCAAAGCGGGGCAACACTATCTTTCAAATATTTTATTAATTTAAATGTTATTTAAATTTTTTAACATATTTGTGGTTTGGGAAAAAAGGGGGGGGGGTCAAATCCCCTTTTTTGCCCTCTCCCCGTTGGGTGCACTACGCTTACAAAAAAGAATGTGTTAAAGCTTAGCAATAAACCAATGACGTAGCGATGGGTATTAATACCCGAGATAATCTCCCCTATTTGAAAATTTTACGAATCTAATAGCTTCGGGGGATAAAATTTTCAAGTTGGAGACCGTTTGTTTCCAACACTTGGTGAATAATTCTTTTTTTGCAATAGTTTTAATTAAAATGAGTTGAACACTCCCCGGTTTTCCTCTCACCAAATCTGAGGAAGCTTTTACGATGTATCTTTCATTTTTTTCTTTTTTATATTTTTGCCTTGATATTGTAAAGTGGGGATTTAATTTTCACTCGTAATTAAAAATGACTCAAAAGTGCCCCAACCCCTCTTAGCCCCACATTAATATTTTCTAAATTTTTAACCCGTAGATATCTACAATTTGCGGCCCCCTATGTAGTCTATGGTCATATTTATAGGGCCCAATCCCCCGGGTTTTATTCCGGGATTCCAGATTATCTGGGAACATGGGTTTGGAACGGGTTGATTTGCCTAAGTGGGGAAAAAATTACTCGAATAAAAAGTAAGGGGTCCGTATAAAAGCCGAGCTTAAAGGCAGGGGCATTGTTTGTGACCAATACCCCTCTATTCGCAAGGTTTGGGCCCAATTGCAAACATTTGGTAGCACTCGTAGGGTTTGCCCGAATGCGGCTGACAAAAATGGAGTTCTTTTATTTCATTTTGAGTGGAGGTAATCACGTTATGGATAAATAAAAGAAGAGAGAATATGGAGTGGAAGAGGGAGGGAGGGGGGAGGGTCTCAAAATTTTCTAAGATAGCATACAGTTAAAGGTAAATAATAAATGTTTTATAACCACGGTTATATATGAACACATATTCAAATATACCCCTTGAAATAATCCCTTGACGTTCTTAAAACAACGGTGGTGGGGGGTTCTCGGCCCCCAAATCTCCGTTGCAACTTTAGAGTACAAAATAACTATTAATTTTTCTCAGAAACGCCACTGAAGAAAGACATTATTATGAGGTAATAGTAAACGAATTTTAATCTCGGGGTAAGAGAAGAAATGAAGTAAATAGTAAACAAATTTTAATTAAGGGTAACATAAGAAAGACTTTAAGAAATATACTATTCTAGGCAACGCCAGGGACTCTTTCATAAAACTACAAGTAAATTTTATAGCTACAAGAGAAATTTTACGATTTGTGTTTTAAAAGTAATTTTATAACTTGGTTCCATAAAGGAATTTGTGTTAGAAATACTTGTAAAGCCAGGGTAAATTTTCTAAAAATCTAAGAAAGTAGGTTAAAATACTTTCTAAGTGTAAATTAAAGGTTATTAGTAAATAATTATTCCAGTATACTAAATAATAAAATTAGGTGTGAAAATATTTTGAGTAAAATGAATATTATGTTTATAGACTTTTAATGAGGGTGTAGTGAGTGATTATTGAGATTAGGAGACGGCCACGTATAAATGGTCTCAAATGAGTGAATTGACAATGAGAAAAATATTACAATAAGTAGGTCACTATGGCTGTACAAAAAAAATTACAAACTGCCTTAGTTTAGGGAAAATAAATTACACAGTGCCGCACAGTAATGGTGAACCTCAAAAACAAATAAAATTTATATAATCCACCTCAGTTAGTAACTTTTTACTAACTCAACTTCAGAAAGCTCAAACAAAATTTAACTTATTTAGGTTCACTAATTTTTTTAATAAATGATAAATTTAATATTTAACTACATCTGTAACCAAATCTTTTAAATAATTATGTACTTTTGGTTGCTGTGACAGTAAAGACTAATTTGGATGATTAATATGTCAATTGTAAATAAAACAGTGACTTCTACATAACTTAATCAAGTGCACAAGAATTTAACAATTCAAACCATTTTCTTTATGAAAACATGCACTTGTAACTTGTAACTTGAAAATTATAAATTTTTTAGACTTGTAGTTTTATGAACAGGCCTCTGGAATCAAACCGAAAATAATGTAGGAAGCATTTATTTAATTAACTTTCATCAGAACATAAAAAAGTAAAATAGCAAATGTCCGACTAAACAGAGACAAATCGTTTTTGGTTCCAGCAGATTTTTCTGAGCCTCTGAAAGTCATTATCTCCCCATGCGTCGGGGCGTCAAACTCCTGACGACACCGCTGGCGTCCCGGGTGCGGTATAGGTCCAGCATAAAACGGGGCACAGAGGGATGACGCGTACGCTGCCAGGTCTCCGGGGGGGGTCTTTGAAAGAATTTGTTGACTGGCTTGCGTGGGGTTGGATTAAGCTCACCTGAACGCTTGCTGTGATCACCTCCAGGGGCTCTAAACTGGGCCTGACTAGGGTGCACCACCACGAGACCGGAGGAGAAACAGAACAGTTGCCGTGCACGCTGAGCCTTCATGTCTCGTGACGTCATCATTTCATCCGTTACACTTTGACATTAAACACTTAGGGTAAACTTATAGCTATCATAAGCTTTGTCATTGCTAGATGTGCTCAGAACAATTGTTAAAAAAAACCTTCAAATATGGCTACAAACCCATCAGAACAATTTTGATAAAAGGTTACTTGTTTATTGAATTAACCCCATGAAATATCTACTCCAGATTAGCTGATTAGCATATTCATCTTTACGAGATGTATATTCGGAGGGTTTGATGAACAAAAGATTTTCAATTAGATTTAAATTTTCTTAAACTCAGCTCAAAATGCAACTAACCGTAAACAAAATTTTTTTAAGAACAATGTTTAGATGATTGGCATTAAATAATTCCTCACCGGGTCTAAATTTGTTTACTTGGTGAAAAACAATAATATTATAGAATTTGTCAGTTAACACAAATCGTAACTTTGTTCAATGAAAATTTTTTCAAAAAGATGAAAATTACAATATTTTTACACAATTAATCTGCCACACTAATACAAAATAATCTTTTGGGAAACTAAAAAACCCAACCGTTATAAGATTACTTAGCACAACATTTAATCAGTTTTGTCACTTTTATATCACTTATTACTTCAAAAAGCATTGTGGAGTATATATTTTTAGACCATTGGTATAGAGAGATTTTGTTGGTGTCAACTATTTAAAAAAATTCTTTATGATTTCACAAGTATAATATATTTCAAGTAGTAGTAGCAGCGCGTTTTGAACAATGATTCAAATAATTTGCTAAGATCAACTGGGGCTAAGAGGATCTATTTGCAAAGTTTTCAGCAAACATTTTGTTTGCTATAAACATTGCCATTGATCTTGATGGCATAATTAAGTTGTTACTCCATCACGAATGTGCATCGCCTCAAATGATTTCAAATTAAAAAAAAATTTCAGCTCTATTTGAGGAAATAAACCTTAACACTAGATAAATATAAATACTAAGAGCAATGTACGAAAATAATATAAAGCACCAAAAATTTTCACCTTTTTCAGTTCACGAGATAGTCTAAATCTGATATGCCCAAAAGGCATGTCAACACTTTCTAAATCTCAAAAAATAGTCAAAGTGACAATCAAACTCTTTAAAAAATTCTAAATCACTGGCTCTTTATTCCAAATAGTTTACTGGTCAAACGTAAATTGTTTTAACCGTAAACGCAATTAACGAGTTTTATTTTTAAGTAAATTGGATTGTTTAAAAATTAATTCAAAATTTAAAACATTTATGTGTGTAAAATTGTTAGATATAAGGTAAAAACTTGGTACTTCCCGTTATTATTTGACTAAGATTAAAAATAAAAACGTCCGTCCATACAAACCCTTTTTAACGGGAACAACTTCCCCCGGGGGCCCCCGCGAAACAAAATTCGTATAATGCAGGCTGAAATGGGGAACATTCTTAAATCCCCTAATTTTCGCCCCTTTATTATTACACCCTTGAAGGGCAACGCGCCTCAACTACAACATTTTTTTACTTCAGGAACCTGGTCAACAAAAACTAGCCCCAAAAAAATTTTTGGGGGGGAAAGGGAAAAGGGGGGGGATGGGGTTTAGAAGGGGAAGGGGTATATGAGGGGCATATATAACAATACACACACACACACCCACATAATATAATAATTTTATTATCGGTTTTGGTACATCAATCTATAAATTAAGTGTGTGGAAAAATAGGGATATCAACAAGGCAAGGGGGTGATCTATAATGTTATTACCTACCATTTCCGGGGGCTGCAGAAATGGGGAATGAAGGAAAAAGGGTAAAGCAGAAGCAGGGGAAAGGATTCCCCCCTTCCCCCCAATTGGGACCTCTTCCCGCCGCCCACACAAATCAGAGACTTTTCGCGCGCAAACCCCGGCTTCAAGGGCATGACGCTTTTTAACGACCCGGGAAAAACCCCCGTATACCATTCCACCCTACCGAGGTAGGAGACCCCCGCGCTGGTTTCGCCACGTGGGGGGGGTGGGGTTCACCCTAGGGGACCTAAATTTTTTAGAATGCAGGAGGTGACATACTTTCTGAAAGCGGATTATTGAAATTTACAGATGAAATGAACAGAAAGGGGAATAGTACAGAAGAGCCACATACAGGCTAGAGAATCACGATAAGGGGGTAGGCCATGTGAAAAAAAAGGGAAAATTGGAAAAGGGGTCCGGAGGATTTTGGGATATCAAGGTGGGGGGGGGCAGGAGGGTCGGGGGAAGACCAAACAAAGGGTTTGGGGGGGTACAAGTCCCCGGGATGAAAAAACGTGACTACCGCAGAGTAAAACACTGACCATGTTGGAATTACGATGCCCCTTGGGGGATAAAATAATTGCAAGAAAAGGGTAAAACAATTTGGGTTGCATCAAACGGGGGGGAAAACGAACCCGACATTTTCAGAGCATATTTGATGCCTAACCTCAAAAAACTTTAACCTACCCGGGGGTTTGGTACAATTACGGGACAGGCCAAAATACAAAGGTTTCTAAATGACAGGGATAACAGAAAAGAACACGATGGAGGGGGAAGAAACAGCTGAGCATTTGTTGGGGAAGTGGAACAGAAACAACCATGCAAAGGGACCCCGAATTAGGCACCCTCGACGGCGCGGCCCCTTTTAAAGCTCCTGACCAACCTTAATCTTGCTCATGCACTTGAACTATATTGATCTTTTATGTCGTTTTTGTTTGTTTCAAGGGACGCCCCGGGGAAAAAAAAAACTCCTCCTTTCGACCCGGGGGAAATTTTTTCACAATTTTTTGAAGCCCCCCCCAGGAACCTGGGGGAAACCTGGGGTCCCCTAGGGCCCCGCAAAAGACCCCGGGAGGCTAAAACCACCGAAAAGCTTTGGTCATCGTTACGGCCTCCAAATCTGAAAACGCTAGACTGGGCGAGACGCAATCACTACGGCTACACTGGCCCTGAAAGCAAAGGGCGCAAAACTACCCGCGGGAAGGGGATAAACATCAGGTCAACTTCCTGCTAGCCATGGCCTCGATTATGGGGCGATGACCCCGGGAAAACCAGGGGTCTGCTAGTACACCGAATGAACGTCCTGTACATCCCCCTCAAAAAAGGGTGGCCCACAGCCATCGCTGCGCTGGTGGGGGATCCGGCGGCGATATACTCTACGGGTTTATACCACCACCGCCAGGGGTTCCATTTAAAACCCGGGACCAGGGCACCCCCGTCGGCTGGGGGTTGGGGGGCGTTTACAACGCACCAAAATCGCGCGGAAGGGGCCCAAAAGACCTGATAACCGGGTAAAGAAGAGCCCTTTCTTATATGCACATGTTAAGAGCTCCACAAGTATTTTTGTAACATTGTTTTTTAATTTGTACTGTATCCTCCTTAAAAAAAGGGCCCCAAACGGTCTCTATCTCCCGTGGCTGCCCCCGGGCCCTCCTCTGAAACCCCACGCTCGATATACAAAAAAGTAAAAAAGGGTTTGGGGTGCAGGAGAGGGCTGGACAGTCGGTACAGAGGAGGACCGGAGGCAGCCGTGAAAAGAGGGGAGAGAGGGGACCTTTGGGGAGGGTTTTTTTGAAGTAACATTTTTGTTGTTGCGCCCCCCTCCCGCTCCGACTGACTCCCGAAATTTCCCTTCATTGGCTTTTTTATACTTTTCGCCACGGGGGTAGCACGGGAGGGCCCCGGGAGGGACAGCCGGGGCGAAGAAAAGGGGGAAGGGGGCTAATCCCTTTTATTATTATCATATTACATGTTAATACAAGGGGTTACAATTTTAATTATTATTATTTTTCCCAGTCAGTTAAATGTACAAGTATGAGAATAAGTTTTTGGGTACTTCATTGGGGTGAGACTGGGGCACTGTCCGAGCCTCTAGCAGCAACTCGTCCATGACCATTCTGGATGGTTTGGGGCCGCTTGGGGTTTAAATTGAGTGGGGACCCAGAAGTGTCCCCCAAACTGTTGTCCCCAAGCTGGTTTATAACTAACAGGTGCAACATCCCGGGCAAGTTATTGTTAAAACACAAGCCCTTACCGGGTTTTACTGCAAAGCAAAGCGGGAATATTATCAAAAATCCTATTTTTTAACTGGGTTCGAATTTCTGCTCCTGAATCCCATTGTAACGCTATACAGGCTGCGGCGACCTCCCGTAGCATTTATTTCTAAGGGCTCTCTGAACCCCTGGACCCTGGATTTTTGGAATGGGTGGATTTAGGCCCAAGGGGCCATGGGGGCGCATCCGCAAAGATTTTCACTGGTTCCTCTGTATCTAAACCACCATTTCGATTTTGGGGCTATCTGGGCCCGGTTCATCAAGTAGTTTTGGGATTTTCGGACATCTCCTATAAAAGCGGGGGACGGCGTCCCCCACTGAAGATTGTAGCCCAGCCACGAAACAAACCCCCGATCCGGAAGGGGCATCCCTGTCCAATTTCTTCCCTTACATGTTTTAGGAGATTTTAGGGGCTTTCTGGTGTGTAGCCTCCTTTAAGGTGAAGTTCCTTAGTGATCGACATAATTTTATTCTTGAGAAATTTTTTCACACAGGTTTTTTTTCCAGAAACTGAAAACATATCCACAATATAATTGGTTCAAGCTCAGAAAATGCTTTAGATTACAGATATTTATAAAATTGGATCAATTTTTTTCTTTATACTTGTGTTTTAAACAAAGTCAACCCAATTTAGGATCAATAATTTTCATTTTAAACTGGAACCCCCCTAGAATGGTTTCAACATTGCAGTCGAATGGATTTTAAAACAGGCTTATATCATCTGCCCTCTCCATCAAGATAAAGAATATTATCCTTGGAATATTTTTGTACGAGAAATTAAGAAGGAAATTGTGCTTAACATTATTTATGACATTTTTCACAACAGGGGAAATGAACCAATGCAGACATGTTCACCTTCCTTCAAGTAGCAAATTTTTGCATTGAATCCCTTGACAAAAGTCATTCTGGTGTTGTTATAGAGAGTGATCCCAGCTGTCTCTTACACTGTGGTTTAATGGGGCTTGCAATTCCAACATAACTCTGGATTGGTGTCATGGGGGAAGAAGCGTGTGAAAATGAACGGGACATGTCATATATACAGCGTGGATAAGAAATAACGAAGGTGAACAATCAATTTGTTTGTTTTTTGATAATATCTTGGGTGGGCCGGATGATGCCCAGGGGCCGTAGCTTGCAGAATCCTGTAGATGATAAAAGTCTTAAGCCCATTGTCATTAAATAATATTTAAATTGTTTATTTAACAGTTAAGGACTTTGTCAACTTTTATTTAAGAATGGTGAAGAGAACATAAAAAATTTTCAACCAAAATGTTTGAACCCATTGAAGATTGATAGATGCACCGTTATCCATTATGTTTTTCCAGCTGTCTTCTATTTAAAGCATTTTAATGACTCCGCTTGAAACTTTCCACTGGCTGAACTCCTGTTCTATATTAGTTTGAAGAGGAGTCAGAAGATGAATATGGACACTTTAAGAGTAGATTAAGTCGACCTTGGTGGTCTTGGAGCAAAGTGATCGCCTCAAGAACCAATGTTCGTGGTTCAAACCCAATCAGGGTCGACGGATTTTCTTGAGCGATAAAAATCCATAACGCAACTTCCTTCGGAGGGGGAGTAGAGATGTAGGTCCCATGTCGATTGTGGTATGTAAAATAATCCTGGCATGTTTATTAAAACACCTTTCCGGGCATAATAATGTATAGGGCTTTCATGCTCGCTCATAGAAATTTTCAGTTCAGAAAGTCACGTTAAATATCTCAAATAAATTAGAATACGAAAAAACAAATCTCGGTGATGGGTCCAACAAAAAGGTTATTGCTGACCTAATCTAAGGAGTTGAGGATTAGGAGGGCAGTTAATAGGAAATATAACAATATTTGAACCCACTTCGGTTGTGTGATGGTCTAAGCAGGCATGACATCACGTTTGATCATGAGGACTACATTGAACATTAAAAACACTTATGGGCAGCATTTAAAAATCAAATCTGTACTGTCATCATCTTAAGTAAAAATAATTCCAACATAGTATCTTATTATAAAAGGAAAAGAGTAGGCTCCCTTGTATAAAACAAAAAGACTAACTCTGTATTTTTAATCAGAAATTTGAAACCTTTATTTTCAACAATAGTGTTAACGTTACAACAATGGTGCTAATATCGGGCTTTAAATCTTATGCCAAAGTAATTTTTATCTTTCGGTGTTTAGTTTAATTCCATATCAGTAATCTAATAAAAATACATATAAATACATTTTCAGCTCAAGACAGTAACTTGATCCATAAGATGTTCAGATAACTACACATTTGATCTACTGATCATTAACTTCAATTTGTTATCAATACTATTGCATTTGAAAAATATGTTTTTTGACATATTCTTTTTTAAAATGCTTTATATCTATAGTGAATAAATAATATTGTATTGAATCTCATAAGCTATACATTTTGGTTTGCATATAAACAAATTCAAACTCTCCAACGAATAGCCTTAAATATATATTGGACGAAACAGTAACAAAATTTTCGTGATTTATAAATATCATCTCTTTGTAGAGCTGTATAATTTTCTAGAAATCACATATCATGAATATAAAGGGAGGGAGCAAGAATTTGACTACCAGTACTGTGTCACGTCGTGTCGCCAGAGTAAACAGAGTTAACTTAAACCGTACCCCTGATTAGTGCTCATCGCCGAGTAAGAACACTCATTGTTCAGGTATCAATGGAAATAAATTCCAATGTGAGGTATAATAGAGCAGAGCTGTGTGTGATTGGTCAAATGTGGTCAGAGTGGGGATAACATATAACTCAGTAGAAAACCCTTCATTGGTCAGGTATCAACAGTCCCATGTAAGGTATTTCGGGCAGAGACATGTATGAATGGTCAAATTGGGACATAGTGGGATATAATATATCACACAATAGACCACACATTTGGTCAGGTATCAACGTCCCCATGTGAGGTACGTCAAGCAGAATCTATGAATGATTGGTTAAATATAAACAGAGTGGTAGAGAACATATCCCTCAGTAGAACACTTATTATTAAGGTATCAACATTTCTTTGTGATGTATGTAAAGTAGAGTCTATGTATGATTGGTCAAATGGGGACAGAGTAGGAGTGAATATATTACAGGGATACTTTAAACAAACGCTGGTTACCATAACAACACTCCATGACACGTCATTGGCTGCTATTCCTATATTTTAAACCAATTTAATCTCCTAAATATTTTACAAGCATGACATTAATAAAAATATATATTAAAACTTTCTTATAATAGAAAATAAAGTTTAAAGTTATCCTCCACCCCCCTCCACCCAAATCATCATGGCTTCGGTTAGAGAACTACACTTAGATCCAATTGTAAAATCTCAGAATTAAAAAAGTATTTTAAAAGAGTCGTCTTATTTATCCCAATGGTAAGGAAGCCAGACGCCATTAACTTAACTACTTTTCACATTGTAAACAATATCCCGTCCAAATTCATGTGTTCATGAAGGAGGTGGGACATTACAATTCGTTTACATATGTTGCATCCCCTGATGGCAGCTTGAAATAACTAAGTCCATCCATCCTCTCTATAAACCTCTATAATTTTGCAACCTCTATGGTTTTATTTTTGTTTGTTTTGTTTACCATGGCAATCATTGTTAGAAGCTATGAGAGAAAAAGGACTCATAAAGAAAAGTGACGCGCTTGTTTTGAGACATGAACTAAATGTGAATGTAAATAAAAAGGATTAGATTTGAGGTACGAAGTTTTTCGTTCCATCAGCGAGCGCTGGTTAGAGTCGAGGACTGGACCTCAATTTTCTCTGAAACGGGGACGATTGTTCATTTTGAAGATCTAGAAGTGTGAGTGCTGCAGCCATTGTCAGAGAATGGTATACAACTTGTGTTTGGCGTCATCACCTCAAGTACTACAGGAAAACGCGTGAGATGTTTTTATTATTATTATTGACAGTTCAGGACCACTAATTCGCAGTTACCACCAATTTATATGTTATTTTACTTAAAGGCTCTTATGCCGCAATGTTTCACGGCTTAGATTTATAAATTATTCTGGTACCGGATAGGTAGGACTTTCTTTTAAAATTACAACTGCCACAATTTTTTTATATATATATATATACACTCTTTGAGTATTTGAGTCTTAGATATTTAAAATTTCACTATACTTACCATATGACCTTTTCTTTACTTCTATTTTGTTACATTTATGTTCCACCCTTCTGGTGAGATTGTTGGTCCTTTTTCAAGCTTATAATAAGAGTAATTTAATTTGTATCACTCAACTCACTGGCGCCCACCCTTTTATTTCACTAGAATTTAGAACTTCACGACGAGCTACAGGATTACCGTGGATACATATCAGAGGGTAAGTTTACCTGGTAATTATGTCTATCTCTACTGGGCCACATTAATACCACCAAAAATATCCTTCCTTGCTACATCACCGCGGATACCTCGAGAGGTTAGAGTCTCAGTTTTTTTAGGTGCTCTACCGGCTGAATTTTGTCTATGAGGGAGTGAGTTTTTTATACAGACCTCCCCCCCCCCCCTATAAGGTTACAACATGGTTAGTCCTTATCTCAGTAAATGGATGAGAGGGGAAGCTTCCTCGACTAATTGTCGGCCCAAACAATTAAAAAGAAGTTTTTTTTATAAGTAAAAACGTAAATTGTTATGTCCTAAGAGAGTCGTAGGTTATGTGCGCTTCGTAGCGGTGATTCCCAGGTATTAAAAAAGTTAGACGCGTAGGTTGTTTTAAACCGGTAACAATGGCTCACTCAATAAGTTTTTTTAATGCGTCTTAGTACCCTCGTGGGTTATACGCATACAATAATTACGCTAATGGATAAGATTGAGGAAAGTAAGGTTTTAGAAGAAATGTACTCGTATTTGTATGGAGAAAGAGTGGGAAATAATTTAGGAAATAACATCAATACACCGTATAGAGGGTTCTAACCCTGATCACCCCATTTTCACCAATCGAGAGAGTGATGAGTTAAACCAGTCGTCTCAAATGCAAACTAGTCGAAATGCCGGATTCGCTAACTCGGGGTGTGTTGCTGGCCACAGCGTAAACAAACATATTTGCTTCACTCTACACTTTTGTTTTTGCGGCGCGTCTCACCACCCCTCAGGACTTTGCACATTTTCATCACTCTAGTCTATTAGGTAAAGGATGAGGAAGATATAATTTAAAGGAAATATAACCAAATTAAAGTTGGAAATGTGGGAAGCCATGTAGGAAATATCACCTTCTCTACATCTGGCTGTAATTCGAACCCGGACCTCCCCAGCACCTTGAAAACTAGAGCATAAGCATCGTACATCTAATTTACGTGTCCACCAATGTAACATTATAGTAACTATTTGATGCTCTTGTACCGATCACCACCTCCAACTCTAACCGTCAAAGGCCACAATAGCCGGGAAGAGGGTGGGCGGAATATATTGGGAATGTAATGTAACAAAAATAGGAACATTTGCAAGTTTAAGAGAAAAAAAAAAAGTGGAATTATTTATTCAAAGTAAGACTACAGAGGTAAATAAATAGTGCATCACCTTACAAGGCGAACTGAGTAGTGTTGAAAAACAAATAAATATGGTAGAGACTGCGCTTGCGCAGTACTTTTGAGGATATATTTCACAATCTCAAAGTAATAGCAGACCTTTAAGAGGACTACGTTTGAAACAAAAGAGTTATATCATAAACTATTTATTAATACGAATTAGTCTGGAATAAATCCAATAATAATAATAACATATCGTTAGTATAGTAATAAAGTTCTTAAAGAGCTCCTCTTCTTGGTTAACAAAGCGGCTGAGTCGCCCTTTTGACTACAGACTAAACAAACAGATTAAATAATTAAACCTTTGAATCCTTATTATATTAATAAAGAACTTAAAGAGTTTGAAATATAAAGGTATAAAGTATTTTCATTATTGAATACCAAAGAGCTTAAAAAGCTCTTCCACACGGTTAACAAAGCGCCTGAATCACCATTTGTGAATTCCGACTAAACAAACAGGTCAAACCATTAAACCTTTGAATCCTTAATATATTAATGAAGAGCTTCAAGAGCTCTTCTACACGGTTAACAAAGCGCCTGAATCACCATTGTGAATTCCGACTAAACAAACAGGTCAAACCATTAAACCTTTGAATCCTTATATATTAATGAAGAGCTTCAAGAGCTCTTCTACACGGTTAACAAAGCGCCTGAATCACCATTGTGAATTCCGACAAAACAAACAGGTCAAACCATTAAACCTTTGAATCCTTAATATATTAATGAAGAGCTTCAAGAGCTCTTCTACACGGTTAACAAAGCGCCTGAATCACCATTGTGAATTCCGACTAAACAAACAGGTCAAACCATTAAACCTTTGAATCCTTAATATATTAATGAAGAGCTTCAAGAGCTCTTCTACACGTTAACAAAGCGCCTGAATCACCATTGTGAATTCCGACTATATCATTAAATTTTAAGATTAAATTTAAATTCAAATATCAATTCTGATCAAAATAAATTACAGAAAGGTTTGACTTCCCGCAAACCCAAACTTCTGTGGGACTATTACTTCCACCAACCTAGAAGTAATCAAAAAGATTTCACATTGTTAACATTTAACATTATAATATAAAACAAAGCAATATTACATTAGAATATTGGTAATTTCTCACTAAACGAATCGGTAAATGTTAAATTTATAACCTATGAACCATCAGAAATAAATTACTTTTATAATTTATTCAAACAAATACGTCTACAAAATTTTATCTATGATTTAAACATTATACAATTTTAAAGTTAAACAATTATTGATAACCTCAAGTGCAATAAAATTTATATTTAAATCAAATATCCAACAAGAAAAAGAATAAAAAGTGACTACCTACTAATAAGTCTAAATCTTACAAAGAGACTACCGCCCAAGTGGCAAAAGGAAACATTAAGTGTTCCATAAAACAATTTTACTTTCCAAAATAAATCTTCTAGTGAGAAATTACTGACGCCTACACCTAACGATTTTAATCATATAATTAACCAAGTGTTCAAATACCCAAATCCATTGTAGGTCGATTATATTTAAATATTTAACAGAATATAAAGAGTTAATATTTTGTCATCTTGTGCGATTATGTATAAGTCCAGACCAGGACCTCTCGTGGTTGTGTCGGAATTAATAGTCAACCATGTTAGCTGAGCACCAGCTTTATATAGATTTAGTTTATGGCTACAAGGAGAAGGGGGGTGAATTTTCATATTAAAAGTATAACGCCACGTTGCGAACACGTGCTAGCAGCATGATTCTCTTGTTAACAACCGTCATCATCTAGACACGTAATCTAGACACGTCATTCCGGAAATCTGGGAGTTGACAGTGAAGATCGAACGAGGTTGTCTGTTGGCCGGCTAGCCAATCAGCGTAGGCCTAAATCACCTCATACTGGTGTCTCGTCGATCCACTTTTCCAACTAGTGCCTGTCTTCTTTTCAAAATTATTTGATGTGCACCAGTCGTGTGATGGTTGTTGGCTGAGACTATATGGTGAGTAAAGCACATATTTTAGACATAGAAAGGTTTTGTAAATCTTTTATAGTGCAGCAGGATGTCTATATGTATTGGTTTTATTCGAGATGAGTAATATTGATGCAATATTAGCTAGCATTGCTAATGTTACACTCTGTATCGAAGTATATTAAAAATATTTAAGGAGTTATATTTTCAGATGTTTATGCGAGTTAGACTAGCAAAATACTAAAAGCAATATTTATTAAATTATGCAAATAAAAATTCCCACAATCAAGTATTTAAAGTTACAACAATTTCAAATTGTTATATTTTTGTATATGTGTTTTTTGGTATTCAAAATAATGTGCACAATAAAATTAAACTATATATTTTTTGTGTAAGTATATGACTGAAACCCGGGTATTAATATAAAAGTAATACAGAAAGTCGGGCCTATGAAATATGCCTCGCGGGATGTAAACGTTCCTTAATGACGTCTACTTGTAGATTTAAAACCTATTTTGTGAATCGGATTGCAGTTTAAATTGATGCACCTGAGAACACTTTGACGTCAATATACGAAAAATAAAAATAAATAATAAAATGAGCCGCTCACCTTGAAATGGCTCTTTTTTCCCTACTAACAAATAACATTTCCCCTCTTCCTCTGACGAGTTTACACAATCACTATACTATTTGTGCCGTGAAAACATTGACTTGCTTCTTAAAATTACCTTTTTGCTTGTTTCCTATTATAGATAAACATATGTTTACAAGGACTTTTTTAATCTACATTTTGGTTGGACGACTCCTACAGGCGATTTTTGTGACACAAACAAATAGCCTACGCTTTAGAGGATTTAAAAAACCTTATAAAAACTACTTTATGATGCAAATAATATTTTTTTGACACTGAAGACTATTTTAAGAATTATCTAAGAATTTGTGGTTTTGTTTCAACGTTATAGTTCCAAAACTATCCAAATAAAACGAAACTTCACTAACATGCGAAAACCTATCTTGATCTGCTTTGACGTCACAGGTTGGCAATGTCCTTAATTTATATAATTATTTTCTTTAATTTGATTTGTTTACATTAATTTTTAGTTTCTATGGAAAATAAAAATAATAACTTAATGGAATTATTTTTGTTACAATATTAAATTTTCTCATTTATGAGTACCTAAATTAATGGCCTGGGTCTAATAAAATGGTTACGTTTGCCCTTTAACTATGTTAGAGTGAACTACTTATAAGTATCATAAAAGCTCTAAAAATATTCATATCTAAAATTTAAAACAAACAATTCAATGGCGTGATCCCGCAAGTGAGTTGTACCAAATGAGTGGTTACCGATGATAGTGACAACATTTTCGGATTGAGGGTGTCATGTGGTCGGCACAACGAACCCTACGACAGTTAATCTCAGTGTTTTAGATCAAAGTCGTTACATGCTTGTTCAAATAGCAACTCATTTGTTCTCACAAGACAAGAGTTCGACCCGGTTCCAGACCCACTGTTCTCAAAAAAATACTGGGAATGCCGGGGATCGAATCAGGCCCCTCTGTATCTGAAGCCAGGAACTCTGAGAACTAAGTCACAATATTTTTAAATCTTCAGTATATTTTTTAAAATTTAAATCCTATCATCTTGAATCTATTTAAGGATTTAAAGTTAATGGAGTTTGAGGATTG
>JBCFYV010004129.1:0-24382 GCA_039000515.1 Timema cristinae | reverse complement strand
ACTACACCACTGAGGTGGGTAACTTATAATTAAATTACTTCAGATTTTTTTAATATGAATATTGATTTGTAATGTGTATAACAGTTAAGAATGGCATAGATTGAGTATTTTTGCTGTAAATAATGTTATTGGCAAAGCTTCATAATTGTCAAAGCTGGAATTTTTTTTAAGCAAAGTTTCGAAGCTTTAGAGCCCCCTACTTACTTTTTAATATACGTTGTAAAATAAAATACCTGATTAACAAACTTCTCCATGTATTGATCCAGCCTTTCTTTGTTTTCTGTAAGTTCACAAATCTGAACTAAAACTTGAAAGTCGCAATATTTTTCTGCTAGAATAGCAGCTCGTTCATATTCTTTATCTTCCACTGGAAAAAAAAAAACTCAATAAGAAATATAAGTGAAAGATTTTGATATAGGATTTAGCTAAACCAAACCTATTCAACTTACAGAATGGTTTAATGAGATCATATCTATCCGACTCGTAGTTTTGAAGTACAGTCTTGAACCTCTCTGTGCCACGGATGCTCTCAATATGACACTTGCGACCATCAAGAACAATATCAGTCAAGTTGATAAGTTGGTCATATAAGTGCATCTTCAAAGTGAAGTCTCCGACTGCACGAGCACCATGGTTCAGAGTGATATTGATCTGCAACAAGTTAAGAGGGGTGAGTGGTGATCAATAAGGACTATAGTTTCCCCTCATATACATATATGCTAATAGCTACCCACATAAGTAAGCATGCGGACTAAATGTGAAGTTCGTCTAGTCCAGTGGTTCCCAAGCCCAGGCAGGGTTCCCAGAGCCAATTTCTAACTTTTACAGTCACTTTATATTGATTTTTTTTTTATTAAGATCGCAATTTAATGCAATACTATTTTTTAGGCATACCCATTCTAAAATTATGTCCCATTATGAGGTGTTTAAAGATATCAGTCTAAAGTAATGGCCTGCCAGATAGTGAGATCTAAGTTAGATTTCAGTGAGATCATATCAATACATTAAAAGATTGCCTTACAGCAGTACAGCTTAAAATTGTTGTAAGACATTATGTTTTAATTGTTTCTTCCTATTTATAATCAATTCTTGCACATATACACAACCACACCTCACTTTGGTTAGAGACGACACGGGGAAGATGGATGAAAAGACAGCTTGAAAATCAAATGTTGACCTTGAGAAATGAGACTGTAATTCAGAACCCAGCCAAAGGTGTTAAAAGAGATTTGCGATGAGTATTAACTGGAAGAAATATGCTATTATTATTATTGTAAATAAAAGTTGTGTATTTTTTGATTGAATATGTGAAAATTATAGAAATTTGATCAAATTCCCTGACTTGTCCAGGTCGCTGGACAACCTGCCAGGGTCATGACCAAAATGAGGGTTGTAAGGATGTTTCTGAGGGTCATGAGGAGATCTGTAAAAAATTATCAAAAACAATGAAATATTACAATTACAAACACTTAATCAAACTGGAGTATTATGCGCAGTTACTGCAATATAAACAATAGCAATAGTGTTGAGACAAAGTTTTGAAACCCTCTGTAACATTTGGTGATATTACATCATACCCATACTAATCTTCAAGTCATACTACCCACTCCGTATGAAACCGCAATATTAATAAACTTCCTGCAATAGTAAGCTTCTCTATTGTAGTCCAATGTAGAATCTGTCTACAATACTAAGCCATATCAAACAAGAATAAACTCCCTGCAATCAATAAAATTTTAATGTACTTACCCTTTGTATCTTCTGGCTAGAACAACCTTCAAGACTGGACTATACTCGCCGCATCCTAAATTGAAGAGTGGGATAAACGAGGCTTGGAGTAACTGCATCTGATGTGCCAAGCATACAAGTGATTCTGATGGGACTAAGGGAAGATGCTCACAACAGTACTGAAATTACGACTAACCTGCTGCCCTGCGGGCAAGACGGAATCTACCACCAAGACAGCGTGAGATGTGTGTACGTCAGTGGTGCTCTGGTAAAATAGATCTTTTGTCAACACTGGCGGACGTGATGAAGAGAGGCCAGCCAAAAATCCAAGCTTAATCGATGGTGTATGTGCTGATTTTCATTAATCGAAGTGGCTGATGGAACGTCACCAACATATATGGACTACCCCTCCTCCCACCCCACACTACCCGCCTTTTAACCCCAGGCGACTATAAATACAATTTAAGCCCGGTGATTCTAAAGATAAAAAGACTTAAATTGGACGCCTTCAGGAGAAATCATGTCCTAGAATATTGTATTAGACGCCGTCAGTTAAAGTCCGGTCCTGGACTTGGACATTTTCAGGATGTTTTCGTATTCCTTAAATATTTATTTCATCGGTGTTATTTTAATAGACTTGAACTATGGCTTGTTCAATTTTGAAATTAAAGTAACATATTTATTGGAATAAACCTGAATAGGCAAAGTAAACTATTTGCTAAAATTAATATTGTTTGTAATACTAAATTTTGTAATGAGACACCTAGTTCTTTTTGTCGCCTACTAAGCGACTAATGGGCAGCTAATATCGTACGGATATTTCGGGGAATACAAAAGTTTGTCTTACAGACTATAGGTCAAACTCCCGCAGGACTATTAAATGTTGACATAACTATAGGCGTTAACAAGATCTCTACTTGTTAATAAAAGTCATATAACATACAAAAAGAAGTTTAGATAAACCACAATTAAATTGAATTAAATAATTTGGAAAATATTCAAAGTCAAAATCAATCCATCAGCAAAATTTTACATTACTTCACCAAACAATTCAAAATAAGAAAACATCGTCAAAAGGTGAGTTTAAATTAACAGACCATTCAAATAAAATACTTCTAGCTAAAATTAGTTCAAAAATATGGCAATCTGATATATTCAGTGACCTCACTGACAGTAGCACCTGATTGGCGGCAAAAAGAATTAGTGTCTCATTACAAAATTTGGTATTACAAACAATATTAATTTTAGCAAATAGTTTATGTTGCCTATTCAGGTTTATTCGAATAAATATGTTACTTTAATTTCAAAATTGAACAAGCCATAGTTCAGATCTATTTAAATAATATCGACGAAATAAATATATAGAGAATACGAAAACATCCTGAAAATGTCCAAGTCCAGGACCGGATTTATTCTTACGGCGTCTAATACAATAGTCTAGGACATGACTTCTGAAGGCGTCCAATTTAATAGTCTAAGACAGTGGTTCCCAACCTGAGGGCGATCGCCCCCAAGTGGGCCCTAGTAATAAGATAATTCTATCAGTTCCTTTGAGCAACAATACTGTTTCCAGTTGAATTGACAAAATGGCCACGGACGTTGAATCCAAACTCATCAATTTGTTGAAAAAAAGTAAATTTGGATTGCAGATTGATGAATCAACTGTGATTGATAACAAAGCAATTTTATTAGCTTATGTGAGGTTTATCAATGAACAAAAGGAAATTACCAAGGAAATGTTGTTTGCTAGAACTTTAATCACTGATACAAAGGGATCGTCGATTTTTAAAGTGGTACAAGATTATTTTGAGAAAAAAGAGATTCCCCTAACAAACGTGAGCACTTGTGCAACAGACGGTGCTCCTGCCATGTCAGGACGTCATGCTGGGTTTCTATCCCACCTTAAGAAAGAAGTGCCAGAGGTCATCACTATTCACTGTGTCATTCATCGTCAACACTTAGCTGCGAAAAAATTGAGTGGTGTCCTGCATGAAACCCTACAACTGGTTATTACTGGTGTCAACAAGATCAAAGCTAATTCCCTCAATGACCATCTGTTCAGACAACTTTGCCATGAAAATGATGAGGAATTTGAACGCTTGCTTCTACATACGATCGTGAGGTGGCTTTACAAAGGAAACTGTTTGTGCCATTTCTTCGAATTATTTGACACAGTTACTGAGATTCTTTACACGTCTGATACTGATTTAAGTGAGAATTTGAAGCAACGCAAGTTGTAACTTGCATACCTTACAGATATTTTTGAAAAAATGAACAAAGTCATATAAGGCTTCAAGGAAACAAGGTGAACCTTATCAAGGCCAAAGGAATTATTTCATCATTCATCACCAAGTATGATATTCACAAGGTAAATATTGGCTGTAAAGAGTTGATTCAGTTTCCGACCCTTAAAAAGTGTTCAGTGTCAGAAAACGAGACTCCTGAACTCCCAGAAGAAAAAATCCTAATCTTTACTGATCACATTGACCAGATAAAAACTGACATGAAATCAAGATTTGAAGATTTGACCAAGTTACAAATTCCGGATTGGATTCTAGATCCATTCTCATTTGAAGCTGTGAATAAGCTTGATAACTCTTTGCAGACAGAGTTTCTAGATCTGAAGTATGACTGTGAGGTAAAAATCATTTTCAAGCAGAGCAGTTACGAGTTAGTATGGGTGAAGCTTATCGACACATCCACAACTGTGGGGAAAAACTGAACCACTTCTCATCTCGATCCCATCAGCATATTTAGTTGAACAAGGATTTAGTTCTGTGTCCAGCTCCTCACAAAACAGAGAAATAAGTTGGACATTTGCCTCAAAGGAGACTTGCGCCTGAACTTGACGAACATAGAGCCGGATATTCAAGCTTTAACTGAAATCTACCAAGCACAAGGCAGCCATTGAAAAGGTAAAATAAAACAATAACAAAGTTTTCAAACTTTCATTTATTTTTTCAAATTTTAACTGTCAACTTGGTGACCTGGTGGTCTAGGGTAAGGTGTCAGACTTCTATGCTGGCGGCCGGGGTTCAATCCTCGGTCCCGGCACAGATTTATCTGATTACCAAACCCTTCCTTCACCTCTGACAAGATATCTTGTGAATGTGGGGAATGCCAGGCCTCCACCGTGGTTCGGATTCCACGTTAAACTGTAGGTCTTTCATTTCATCTCATAATCACCCTACCATTACACATTAGCGTAAGTGCGTATAACCCGAACGGGTAGTAAGATGCGGTGCTAATAATAATAAAATAATAATAATAATAATAATAATAATAATAAAAACTGTCAACTTTCCTAATTCTTCCAGATTCCAATTTAAAAATGAAAACATGTACTCGTTTTTTAAATGACTGTCAATGATCTTAGTTAATTATTTCACTTCTTTGTTCTTAAAAATATCTGTAAAAAATGTACATTTTTTTTTCTATTTTATACAAGAGTGACTGGATAAAACTGATTTGGTTGTTTTTATATACGGTAATAAAAGTGTTTAAAATAATAAAACTGCTTTATTATTTACACTTTACTTTAAATTAAAATTAGGCATACAATGAAAATGAAAAGGGGCGATAGGTGTTAGTCAACCTTCAGAAAGGGGAGATGGGCCACAAAAGGTTGGGAACCACTGGTCTAGGACATGACCTCCTGAAGGTGTCCAAATTAATAGTCTAGGACATGACTTCTCCTGAAGGCATCCAATTTAATAGTATAGGACATGACTTCTCCTGAAGGCGTCCAATTTAATAGTTGAATCGTTTTCAGAATCACCGAGCTTAAATAGTGTTTCTAGTCACCTGGGGTTGAAAGGGAGGGGGGAGGGGGGGGGATTGTCTATATACGTCGGTGACGTCCCATCAGCCACTTCGATGGATGAAAATCAGTACATACACCATCGATCAAGCTTGGAATGGCTGACCTCTCATCATCACGTCGGCCAGTGTTGACAAAAGATTTTTTTGACTAGAGCACCAGAGACGTACACACAACACGCGCTGTCTTGGAGGTAGATTCCGTCTTGCCCGCAGGTTAGTCATAGTTCCAGTACCGTTGGGAGCGTCATTCTTGAGTCCCATCTGAATAATTTTGACCCGTACGCTTGACACATCATATGCAGTTACCCCAAGGCTCGTTCGTCTTACTCTTCAATTTAGGACGCGGCGAGTATAGTCCAGTCTTGAAGGTTGTTCTCGCCAGAAGATACAAAGGGTAAGTACATGGACATTTTATTGATTGCAGAGAGTTTACTCTTGTTTGATATGGTTTAGTATTGTATACGGATTCTACATTGGACTACAATAGAGAAGCTTACTATTGCAGGAAGTTTATTAATATTGCGGTTTCATACAGAGTGGGTAGTATGACTTGAAGATTAGTATGGGGGGTAGTATGAAGTAACATAACCAAATGTTACAAGACGTACAGGAGGAGACAAACTATGAAGAGTCATCCTGTATGACCAGAACCACGAGACTAGGACCAAGCTTCCCAACGGACTTTTAAGATAGTGTAAACAAACAATGATTGTAAATGCAGCAAAACTGGATTAGGTCAAGAATTAGGTTATATTAAAAAGATGACAAAAGTAGAAACATTAACCTATAGGAATAAATAACAAATAGCTAAAGCAACTAATAAGTAGAAATTAGGACAATTAGGTTAAGTGTTAAAGTGTTATTTCCAAATAGAATAGAATAAAAAGAATAAAATACAAATAGGAATTAAATATAATGGAATGTTGGGCCTGGATTACAGTTATAGATTCCAGGTCATAGAACCTTTTAAAAAAAAAAGTCCAGTAGATTTTCAGGAGGCAGTTGGCGCACTGACGTGAGCCAAGCGGTGAGATAATGTCGGTCGCTCTGAGTTAAAAATACCCTTGTCCTTTGTTCTATTTGGATAAACAACAATGTCAGCACCAAAACAAAACGAATGAAGACATTAAATAATTGAGAAACAAGTAGGTGTTTTAAGAGTTAAAAGTAATTTATTTTCATTGTGATAATTTAAATCGTAATTTCTTACACAAAATTAAGAGCTTGTAAATACATTTTTCACTGAGCTGGTATGTAGATAGCACATAGCTTGTTTAGAACCATGTGATTCTTATTGGTCATGCTATCAACCATTATTTATTTTAGGATCAAATGAAGATGATAAAAAGCAATGGTATAAAATTAAGTGTATATGAAAGGTGAAGATTGGGAGATAAATGATTATAATTAGGGATGTGTAAGAACAATTTTTTCAATTCGAGATGAGAATATATTAAGTATCGAGACAAGAGAAAAGAAAACATCCTTTGAGAGTAAAAAAAATTATATTATGTTTATTGAAGTAAATATCAAGGGTCTGCGAGCATGGGTTGTTTCATTTGAGCTGAGTATTTCTAAAAGCTGCTGAGTTCGAGAATAGGCCTATTTGTAATTTTAAAATGTTAAAAAGTATATTAAAATACATGATCTTGAAATATGAATGACTCAGTTTTTATAAAAAGTAAATACTTTTTAAAAAGGTTAAAGAACCCAAATGTCAGTTTTTAAATTAGAAATAACACTTAAAAAAACACAATTTAAAAACAAAAACAACACTCAAATTAAAATATAATAAAAATCAAATAATTAAAATGGTTTCAACACCCATGTCTTTAAGGATATTAAAATTACACTAACAATATTATAAAACAAAGTTGATAAAATGAATAGTTGCATGATGGCTTGGAAATGTATAACAAGACAGTGTAGAAACACTGTATAGTGATATGAAGTGATAGTGAAGGAAGCCAACCTGAAAGGATAGTTAGGTCAAGCCTAGATAAAAACGAACACAATTCTCTCTTCATGTCTTCTTAAACATTTACACCTCACACTTCTTCAAAACTTCCAATGTTGCACATTCGTTTGAATTTTGGGGAATATTACTTTTTCATTGATGTCGGGGTTTTTCATATAAAAAAATTAATATTTCCAAAAATTCAAAACAATGTGCAACTGTGGAAATTTGAAAAGTGCGAAGTGTAAAAGACAAATGTGTAAGAAGAAATAAAGAAGTGTGTGTGTATATCCAGGCCTATCCTAACTATCCTCTCAGGTTGGCTTCCTTCACTATAACTTTACATTAGTGTAGTGTGTTTCTACACTGTCTTGATTAAAAGTTATTACAATTGACGTTTTAATAAGCTAATATTTCCCCAAAATATGCTTAAGTAACTTATTTTACTGTATAAGAAAACGTAAGAATCATAAACTATTAAAAATTTGAAGTGTTTCATATTTCGTTTATTATTCCTAGTGTAATTGTTTATGATCAGGTCTTCTATCTCATTTCCATTCCTCTATGCGTAGTTGCACATGCACATTGTACAGGCTCTCGTTATGTGCCGAGTGTCTCGTCACTCATCTTTGGGCTCGCGCGCAGCGTGGTTTGCCCGTTCCCCCTCCCTCTTTCTGCCATGCGTGGCTAGCTGCGCACGACCTCCCCGCACCTCGCTTGTCGGGGTTGCAAGGCTCGCTCTTCGAGAGCGCAGAGTGGTTTCCGGACTCCTGTCAACACGGATCAGTGGTTCATGAGCGGTTGGCTCTCAGTTCCGGGAGTGGGCAGAGCTGATCGGGGATAGAGACACCGTCATGCGTGGGATTGGAGATGGGGGTTTCGCTTTCGAGATACAGTTGTGTAACAGACCGACCAAGGGGGGGAACGCAACCAAAGACACAAATAAAGACTTGTGTTAAAACATCAACCGGACAACTTTCTTCGTACAACCCCTATACTAGAACTTGTATCGCGCCCCAACTCTGGCGCGCGGACCCCTAGCCGCGACACCGGTGACCACGGGGGCAGACACATGGTCTCCCACAACATTGTATGGGTCCACGAGAGGTTTGGGCACAGGATGGTAGCAGAGAGTGGTTTGTGTTTTCACAAGCGTTGTCACCGGTTGTCACTCGTCACCAGTCCAACCAACAGACCGCCCATTCGACTAACCCTTCGGCGAAGTGAACGGAGTCGTCTCTCGACGGGGCGAGAAGGACTTGACCCCTTAAGAAGATAGTACTCAACCCAAGGGCGTAAATCATCGTTGTCATCGATGCTGTCTCTTAGAACTTCTGGAAATCTACGTATTAGCTAAGTTGGCTTCGACTGTATATTTTCTCAAACCTTTTTTCCATTTCAATCGACACTCAATTAACTCTTAATGATATGGCTATGTTTGTTGTGTTTTGCTTACATTGGGACTATTGGACACGTTAACCATTATTGAACTATTTGACACTAGTTTTGGTGAAACCATTTATTTAAAAAGTTTTCTATATCGTTATTATCAAACTTTAGCTAACTTTCAGTGTTATTATGTTTATAGTTAACCAATCTAAAGGGGAAGCTTAAAAGTGTGGTATTCCTGCAAATGTTTCTAATAATGTAGAAGTGTTTAGACTATTAACTATCTTTTGAATAATTTATTTACGAACAACAACCAAATAGATAGTTTTGTTTCAATGACTTTAGCCAAATCTTGTTAAGATTAGGATAGTTTTATTTTCTATTTGACATGTGGGGAGGGGCAACGCCATATGTGAGGCTAGTATTGTTTACAAATATATTAGTTAATAAGATGTACCAATCTTACAATGACGTATCACTATCGAGCAATGACAAGGTTTTGAATCAGGGAAGTACACAACTTACCCAAGTTGAACCATCGGTTCTTGTTTGTTGTGAGGGGGGACGTGGGGCCATTTCAGAGACTGGCACGCCCATGTTTAAAGACGCGAGACACATTTTCATGATTAATGTGCCTTATTTTACCCAGATTGGGGATGATAATATAGGGGGCGCCAAATTTTGTGGATCTTTTAGTAATTTTGGGATTTAATGTGTTGTTTAGTTTTGTGGTATCTAATTTTATTTGTGAATTGAAAAATGGAACACCCTGACCCTAGTCGACTATTTAAGGATGAGTTAATCTACGAATTGACAATTCGTGGTTCTAAACCCGAAAAAAACCGTTGATCAATTAAGGTCACAACTCAGTGACGTATTTGACGTCGAGAAGGATGAGAACCGTTCTCTAGTGTTAATAGATAAAGTCCCCACATTTTCATTAGAACATCCCTTGCTAGCAGATAAATTTAACAATTTGCAAACTATGATAGCTCAGTATGACAGACCTGTACCGTCGGTTGAAAAGAAAATTCGCAGTACGTTCGGTCATTTGAAATCCCGCCTGTTTAGGTTATCACCAGAGTCGCCTGAGGAGAATACGAAGTTAGAGGAACTTAAACGATTTTGTGGCGAGTTAGAGAATCAGAAAAGAAATTAAAATTAGAAAGGGAGAGCCCAACACACCGTTAGAAAACATAGGACGGGTAGAGGACCAATTACCATCTGAACGCGATTTATTAGAGGGAAATTTAGGACAAATTCCTAGTGACAATGATCCTCAAGGCAAGAAAATCGTTCAAATTTTGAATTTAGTCCGCAAATGGAATGTGACGTTTGACCTTGGATCTAATCCCATAGATTTCCTAGAAAAGATAGAGGAGTTAAAAAACGGCTACAAAGTAACCGACAGTGAAATGTTGACGGCCCTGCCCGAGATATTTTTAGGTCAAAATTCACTTTGGATGCGTAACAACCACCACTACTGGACTACATGGCGCGGGTTCGTCGATTTTTTCCGATTGTGTTTTTTCCCACCCAACTACGTAGATCAACTTGAGAGGGATATTTTTGGGTGTGTTCAGGCGCCTCTCGAACCAGTCAATGAATTCTTTATTCGTATCCAGACCCTTATCCGTAGGAGGGGGGGATTCTCTGAAACGCAGACAGTAGATCGCATTTATTCTAACTTGAGACCCTCAATTAGGATTAACATAAGAAGGTGCGAAATAGAGACCGTTGGTCAGCTGTTGCAAGTGGCTGTCCACTTCCAGCAATGTAATGATGAGATTTGGGACTACAACAGGTGGACCCAACTCAGTAGGGAGGAGGCTCGTATTCTAGGGGATCGGAGGAATGAGCGGCTGGGTGTGAGTGGTAGAACTTTTGACCCAGGGAACGGCCATGGAATTTACGGTAATCGTCAGAATAGAAGTAGCCATACACCCACCAATCCCAACCAACTTAAAGAAAAGAAGTGTTATAGATGTAATTCCAAATTCCACCTAGCGCGCAACTGTGACAAACAGTCCCGGTCAAATGTTTCGGTTATGTCGGCGGAGGCAGGTACGCGGCGTGAGGGGAGAAAACTTAATCTCAGACGTGGGATTGGGTTTCCTCGCCAGATCGTCACTAATTGCCCTCCGCAGCATTCTGGGGAAACAATGTTGTTGGGAGCCCCAGTCGAACTTGGACCTCTGAAAATAGTTGCCCTACTGGACACAGGCTCGTTACATAACGTTGTTTCGGAAGATCTATTGGGGAATCTCCGCACGCGTATGTTAGTTAAGGACTCTGAGAGTTGTGAAATAGATTGTGTTACTGCGAGTCTTGAGAAGTTTCGGGTGGTAACGAGAATCAAGGTCTCAGTGAAAATAGCAGGGTTTGCTTGGCCATTATGGTTCCTTGTCGCCCCCAGGTTGGTGACCCAAATGATCTTAGGACACAACTTTTTCCGAGCAACTAGGACCACCATTGACGTGTATTCTGGGACGATAAGTTTCGAATCCCATCCAGGACTCCTAGTAAGCCTGACACCCCTGTCTTGCCTTGACACTCCTGGCGCCACTGTACTCGAAGAGACACGTGACCATAGACCCGAGTTTGAGGCAATTTTGGCCGAGTATCCCGATGTGGTCTGCGACCGAATTGGTCACACTAATGTATTTTCTCACAGCATAGAACTAGTTGACCACACTCCTGTTAGGTCAAAGGCCTACTTCTATGCCCCCCCTAAGCTTAAAATTTTGAAGGCACATATCGAGAACTTGTTGGAGAAAGGAATAGTGAGAAGGTCTAAAAGCCCTTATGCTTCTCCCGCGTTCTTAGTGGGACGTCCCGGGCAAGAGCCACGTATGGTCGTCGATTATCGTAAGTTGAATAAGAAAATACTGTACGAGGCAACCCCTTTGCCCACCGTAGAGATGGCGTTCCAGTATTTAGGCCAGGCCCAGTATTACACAGTCATAGATCTAAACAAAGCTTACTACCAAATCCCTTTAACTGAGGAATCTAAGCCGTACACTGCATTCATCACGCAATGCGGTCTCTTGGAGTTCAATTACGTCCCCTTTGGTGTGTCAACTGGGGCCCAAATACTATCACGGCTATTACATACCGTGTTCTCAGATATACAGTTTAAGTATGTCTTCAACTATTTAGATGACCTGGTTATCTATTCTAACAAATTGGAGGACCATAAGAGACATGTTAGGGAAGTTTTGAACAGGCTGAGGACGGCCAATTTGACAGTGAACCCGAAGAAGCTAAGGTTGGCAGTTCCAGAGATAAGAGTATCTGGGTCACGTGGTATCCCACCAGGGGGTTCTATAAACCCCGAGCGTGTCCGACCTATTAAGGAGTTCCCCGTCCCTGTCAACCAAAAGAAAGTTTCCAGATTTCTCGGTATGGTAAGTTTTTTTGGAAGGTTCATTCCAAAATTGGCGAGTTTGGCGGGACCCTTGTACCACTTAAAGAAAAAGGGAGTTCCGTTCGTTTGGTCACCCGAGTGTCAGGCATCCTTTGACGCCTTGAAGCGTTCATTGTCTGGCCCCCCCGTATTAAAGATGGCCGATTTTTCTAAAAAGTTTGTTCTCAAACTGATGCTTGTTCGACTGGGTTGGGAGCCGTCCTTTGTCAAGAGACTGATGGGTCTCTTCAACCAATCGCGTACGCTAGTCGTACTCTGCATTCTCATGGGCGTAATTATTCTACCTTTGAGTTGGAGGCCCTCGGAATAGTGTACGCCACCGACCGGTTTAGAGAATATCTCGAACATCACCCTTTTGACTTGTATACTGATAATTCGGCTCTCTCGTGGTTGTTAAGACATCCTAGGCAGATTGGAAAGATAGGACGTTGGGTGGCGAAGTTGCAGTCACTTAGATTCGAGATTGCTCATGTTTCAGGGGCGGACAACCAGGTAGCTGATTCCTTGTCTCGTATGTTTGAGGAACCCGATGACCGTGGGAATGCGGGTCCTCAGGTGGCCCAGGCAGTTTTGGGCGTGTTGAGCAAAATCCCTGAAGTGTTTACCCCGATCGGAGAAGCTCAGAGAAAGGATCCGGAGTTGTCGAACCTGATTCAATCTTGCGAAGACAGGACTAATCCCGATCACCTTAAACTGCTTAACGTGTCTCTCTTGATACGACCCAACCGTCGTGCAGGTTGGAAGGTTTACGTTCCCCATAGTTTGGCTAGGATGATATTCGCGTATTATCACGAGTCCCCGGTAGGGGGGCACTTAGGTGCGAACCAGACCATAGGCAAGATCTGTTTGTATTTTTATTGGAAAGAGATGAAAGCGGAAATCCGGGACTGGGTTAGGAAATGTGAGGTGTGTCTTAGGGCTAAGCCGGCTAGGAATCGCCGATACGGGATGTTAAATTCAGGAGTTGCTAGCTTCCCGCTTGATAGAGTTTTTATTGATCTGTTCGGTCCCTTACCAAGGTCACGGAAAGGACACAACGTTTTACTTACCATAGTTGATGGATTCTCGAAGTTTGTGTGGATGACGCCATTGAGGGTGGCGACTTCCAACTCGGTAGTTGACGCTCTTGATGCTACCTTGTTTCGCAACTTTGGGTACCCTCATATCCTGGTGTCCGACAACGCGAGCCAGTTTACATCCAAAATATTTGAGGATATGTGTTTTAACAATGGTATAAAACATGTTACCACGACCCATTACTATCCACAACCTTCGCACGTGGAAAGGTTCCATCGAAACCTCAAGGCCGCCTTGATTGCCTTTCACCACGTTCACCATAAGGACTGGGATAAAAACCTAACGCCATTGCAAATAGCGTTTAATAGCGCTGTACATGACAGTCACAGAAAGACCCCTTCCTCCTTGATGTTAGGTCATGACTTACTTTCTCCCATCAACCTGAGGTGGGAAATACTCCCGGGAGCCTTGGAGGATCAATCTGACAGATGCATTGAGGCCGAGTGGGGGAAGCTTTATGCCAGCTGAAAAAAACACAGAGTAAGGTAGCACGCAGGTACGACGCAGGGAGGTATCCGGTACCATACAAGGTCGGGGATAAAGTCGTATACGAATTACATAATTACAGTAGAGCGGTTGACGGCAAAACGGCGAAGTTGGATTACCGGTGGTCAGCTCCGACCATCATATCCAAGTTTCTCACCCCTGTTACGGTCCAATTATTGGATCCTGCCACTGGTCTGGCCACGCGTCGTGCCCATGTCACGCAACTAAAACCTTGTCACTGACTCCAAGAGTGAACCTAGTTCTTAAGTTGTCTTGTGGTTTATATGTATGTTTTGCTTGAAGAAGAAAAGTGTGTGTTTATGAGCTGTCGCATGTTTCCGTATTTTGGATGTACCCCACATCTCGGCATAATGACATTAGGTTGTGCGTGCCCTTTGCTAAGACGATAATAAGTGCTCCTAGATTATACGGGGCAAACTAGGGACTGAGTGAAATAAGAGTGAATATAAGTTATAATGACTCGGCGTTAAGCCAACGGGATCTCTGTTTCTTTTTTTCCTAGAAAATGCATTTCCAATCATTTGCCGAATTTTGGTAGAGATAGCGATTGTGTATAATGTTTATTCTGTTCGTTTAAATAATCATGTTATTTATACCTTAAGTCCTTCGAGGAATATTCTTTGGACATTGTTATTTAATATGTAATATTTATATTGATGTAATTAGTTCCGCTGTTGTAATTCTAGAATAGGTGGTTAATTTTTAGCGCACGCGTGCTGAACTCTGGTAGACGTTAGATTTTGAATTAGGGTATATTTCATTCACTGTTAATAAGTCACTGGTGTCTTGTTTTGTATTATTTCATCACATGTAATATTGTTTTTGTGGGTTTCCTTGGTTGGTCCGGATTTTTGGGTTAATATTACTTTCTTTGGACACCTCATCTCCTCCCGCCCTGCCCTTAAGTTTTAGGGGGGGACTCTGTGCCGAGTGTCTCGTCACTCATCTTTGGGCTCGCGCGCAGCGTGGTTTGCCCGTTCCCCCTCCCTCTTTCTGCCATGCGTGGCTAGCTGCGCACGACCTCCCCGCACCTCGCTTGTCGGGTTGCAAGGCTCGCTCTTCGAGAGCGCAGAGTGGTTTCCGGACTCCTGTCAACATGGGTCAGTGGTTCATGAGCGGTTGGCTCTCAGTTCCGGGAGTGGGCAGAGCTGATCGAGGATAGAGACACCGTCATGCGTGGGATTGGAGATGGGGGTTTCGCTTTCGAGATACAGTTGTGTAACCAGACCGACCAAGGGGGGAACGCAACCAAAGACACAAATAAAGACTTGTGTTAAAACATCAACCGGACAACTTTCTTCGTACAACCCCTATACTAGAACTTGTATCGCGCCCCAACTCTGGCGCGCGGACCCCTAGCCGCGACACCGGTGACCACGGGGGCAGACACATGGTCTCCCACAACATTGTATGGGTCCACGAGAGGTTTGGGCACAGTTAAACATTATTTTATTGATAAATTTACTTCAATTCTTAATGCTTATAAAAGTTGATGCTGATACTTTGAAATTTGAAATAATATCTCTAACAAACAATATCAAATAATAAATGTTTTTTTAATCTAAATGTGGTAAGTTTTGTAAAATATTTATTGCAATAAATAAAATCAACATTGATTTTAAACAGGTTAACCAACTTGAATCTATAAATAAATAGTAACTAAACTAGAACTAGTTTTGTAGCTAAGCATATTATTTAATATCTTAGGTTTGAAAACATTTAATATAATAATATATTCTTGATATTACATTTTTAATTTAACATAAATCATTATTTTAGAAAGGGACCAGGTAAAAATAGTATAAAGAATCATTCAATTATTTAGTAATCTTCTTAGCTATTTTTAATTCCATTGCTTTGTCATGGTAATACAAGTAAACAACTTCAATCAAATATAATTCAAAATGGACAACAATATTGAATAAATTTATTGGTCGTAATTGTTTTAAAGCTTTATTACATTATTAATGCGAAAATTGAAATTAATTTTTAATCATTTGTTTAAGTAACCGAATGATTTGTAAGTGAAAATGCAGATATCATCTCAATTAAATAGACTATACTTACTATTGCTTTTTAAAAATAGATGATTAATTAAATCAAGTGAGCTCGAAAATGACGAGCTTACAAAACTTTCGATCTCGATCTCGAGCTTGTCGCTCGAGATTGAGATCAAATTAAGAGTACTCACAGAGCCATAGTAATTATATTGTTTATAGAGTTCCTTTTTGATATTTGAGCTGGCGCTTCATTTAGATTGTCTTATATATAGTTAGTTAATTCTAACACATGAGATATATAATACAGATTTTAAATGCAATTAATAAAATAATGATAGGTAGTTACAATGAACACCTTTTATAATTTAATTATTTCGTAGTGTAACAGCTTATATTGTCAAAGGTTGATATTGATAAACAATATTTATAGCCAAAATATTTCTTAATGAAGGCTGTGTGTTTTTGTGTGGGGGAGGGCTATTTTTGGGTTATTATGATATTATTATAAATAATAAATTCCCAGATTGGTTTTATTATTTCTTAGAACCATTATTTGTTTTTTTTAATCCTCAAATTTTCGAGATTCATTTTTTTAACTTTTGAGACAAGATTGAGATTATTTTTTTCTTGAATTTTCGAGTCTTGCACGGCCCTAATTATAATTGCAGAGATGAGCCTATCTTGATTATAATCTTATTGAATTAAAATTGATTCCTGAACACAGGAATTGGACCCAGGATATTTGGCTTGGTCACTAATGCTCTACCATTGAGCTATCCAGGGATCATCCTGTGCTCGGGTCATTATTCACTAATATTTTAAGGCATAATCTGTGATGGTTGTGTGAATATCATCGGATACTAAGAGCTATCAATGATATGCCAGCCACCAATGACTCAGTTGTGGCTGTAATATCAATGATAACACTTAGTAGCCGATGATATTCACACGTCCATTACAAACTTTGCTTTAAAATATTAGTGAAGAATGACCCCGAGCATGGAATGGAAAATAGATTAAATAAAAAATGCTATTCCCATACAAAATAAGTATATAGTTATCTTTAAAAAAATAAAGACATGATGAAAGGTCACAGATACAAGGACTATGCTTGTACATACCAATGTGGTTAGAGCTTCTTGAAGACCTCTTTTGCCAGGGGCTGTTGTCCATGGCAGATACTCGCCGATACCAGCACTGAGCTTGGACCTTGGGGAGAAGATGACAACCTTTTCCTGGCGGAACTGCACAACTTGTTGAAGGACATTCTGCCAAGACAAAATCAAAACAGCTACTGTGACACTGTACTTTGTACTGATTTAAGTGAGATAAACTTGACAAAATTAATTTAAATTAAAAATAGAAACTTTATAAATAGAAATAATGTGTATAAAAATAAAGGAAAATATTTTGCTATTTTATTTATATGTTTGTATGTATGTATTCAAAAATTCTTTTATCAATAGCATAACAAAACTTAAATATCGGTCACTCTCTAAGTTTAGCATCTTTCTATTGAAACATTTAGAACTAGAGATGGGAGTATCGAATCCTTCAAATCCCCCAAATCCTTAAGAATATTCGCGAGTTAAAAATTCTCAAATCCTTAGAAAAAGCTTTTTTTTGTGTTTTTAAATTTCTCATGTGAAATTTGTTTTAAAGCTCTAATACTGCCTAGTGGTGGTTGAAAACCAATTATAATTATAGAATTAACTTAAGAACCAGGACGCAGACAGGTTATTTATATAACACTTTACTGAAGAATGAATAAATTAGGGCTTTGCGAGTACTCGGAATTCGATCTCAATCAAGAGCTTGCCGCTTAAGCTTGAGATCAAGTTCGAGATCAAAAGTTTTCTAGGCTCATCATTTTCGAGCTTCTACTTGATGCACTTAATAATGAATTTATAAAATGCAATAGTAAGTAAGCATTGTCTGTTTAATTGAGTTAATATCAGCATTTTCACTTATATATCATTTGGTTACTTAATGAATTGTAATAAATTAATTTCAATTTTCATATTAATAACATAATAGAGCTCTAAAACCACTTTCGACTAATAAATTTATTCAATATTGTCATCCATTTTGAATTATACTTGAAGTTGTTTACTTGTATTGTCATGACAAAGCAATGAGAATAAAAATATCTAATAAGATTACTGAATAATTGAATGATTCTTTTTAATATCTTTACCAGGTACCTTTCTAAAATAATAATTTATGTTAAATTAAAACAGTAGTATCAAAAATGTTTTGTGTTAAATGTTTTCAAACTGAAGATATTTAAAACTTGTATCAATTAATATGTTTAGCTACAAAACTAGCTCTAGTTTAGTTACTATTTAGTTATAGAATTATGTTGGTTAACCTGTTTAAAATCAATGTTGATCTTATTTGATACACATTTTACCGAACTTAACACATTTCTATTAAAAAAACCACTTATTGTTTCACATTGTTTGCAAGAATATAATTTTAATTTTGAAGTATGAGCATTAACCTTTATAAGCATAAAACTTATGTTTTCTTATACAGTAAACTAAGTTACTGAAGCATATTTTGGGGAAATATTAACTTTTAATCAAGACAGAGTAGAAACACTCTACAATAACGTAAAGTGAGAGTGAAGGAAGCCAACCTGGCCTAGCCACAAACAAACACACTTCTTTATTTCTTCTTACACTTCCCACTTTTTCAAACTTCCACAATTGCAATTTAGTTTGAATTTTCAGAAATATTTATTTTTCATATGAAAATACATCAATGAAAAAGTAATATTCCTGAAGATTCAAACTAATGTGCAACTGTGGAAGTTTTAAAGAAGTGTGAAGTGTGAAAGTTTAAGAAGACATGAAGAGAGAAGTGTGTTTGTTCCTATCTAGGCCTAACCTAACTATCCTTTAAGGTTGGCTTCCTTCACTATCACTTACTTTACATCATTGTGCAGTGTTTCTACACTGTTTTGTTATACATTTCCAAGCCATTATGCAATTAATCATTTTATTAACTTTGTTTTATAATTATTAGTGTAATTTTAATGTCCTTACTTATTGTTATAATCACTGTGTCTTACTACCCGTTCGGGTTATACGCACTTACGCTAATGTGTAATGGTAGGGTGATTGCGAAATGAAATGGAGGACCTACAGTTTAACGTGGAATCCGAACCACGGTGGAGGCCTGGCATTCAATGTCCTTAATGACATGAGTGATGAAACCATTTTAATGATTTGTTTTTTATTTGAGTGTTGTTCTTGTTTTTTTTAAATTGTTTTTTATAAGTGTTATTACTAATTTAAAAACCAATATTTCCATTATTTTACATTTTTTTCAAAAGCATTTACCATTTATAAAAAGAGTGTCATTCATATTTTAAGGACTTGTGTTTTAATATACTTTCTAATCTTTAAAATTATGAATAGCCCTATACTCAAACTCGACTTAAGCTCAAGAGCTTTTAGAAATACTCGACTCGAATAAAAAAAAAACAAGCTCGCAGACCCCTAGTAAAAAGGATTAAAAGAAAGAATGTCAACATTTAGTTACAGTTTGTATTTTCTACAATATTTATATTTCCTCTTATGTTCATAAATTTTTCCAAGATTCGGATTTGAATTTGAGATTCAAAGGAAAATTGAAGTTTCAGATTTAAAGGAAAATTTTAGATTGGGATTAGAGATTCAAATTCAACAAATTGTGGATTCAACCCAACTCTATTTATAATGGGAGAAATTAATTATTTACCAATTGACCAAAACACAAGAGTTTATTTGTAGCAAGGTTATGTTATACGGATTAAGGTTGTCACACACTATTTCTCAATATCCTATATTCTTGGATCAAAAGAATCAATTATATCATGGTTTATGATTACTAAATTTCTCAAATCACAGTAAACTAAATGACAGTAATCAGAATTGGATGATATTTAATTGTGATTATTATTTTGAAATTTCAGATAGGCACTAGCAAATTGTAAATGAACTCAAAATAGCCTGTGATTTCAAGTGATCTAGAGTAAATTAAACATTGCTGTTTCAATCGAGTATTTATTTTACTAGCCACACTTTTTGGTGTTATTTTAAAAACACATTACAGTAAAGTATATAAATGAATAGCATATTTTAATGTGAGATTGAATGTAAAGAAAAGGATTGAAGTTGTAAATGTTGAGAAATTGAGAATCAAAAAATTGAGGTTAAAATTTAAGAGTCAAAATTTTGAAAAACTCTAATAAGTACTTTTATTAATACAAGTAATTTGGGTTTGGCTTGGAATGGGATGGCTTGGATTTTTTATCATAGAATATATAAAAGTAATCAGTTAGTTTACTCACCTTAACCCCCCCAACTGAAATAAAAGATAACATAAGAGCAGTGTGAGTCTGTACTGACCAGAATAACAGAGTTTGTCTCAGAGACCATGTCAGTGACTTCCTGGGGCCTACGATCACTGTGGATTAAGTCATTGCAGCACTTGGCCAGCACTTGAAGAACTCTATGCACCTCTGTCACCTGGAGACAAACAATAAGTGGCAGTGAGAAAATAAGCCGTTTGTGACAATGAAAGTTTATCCTTAAAAAGGTGTTTGTGTGTGTTTTTTAGTGTTCTATCTAAACAGTTCTACTCCAGTATCCATCCTAATTTAAACCATGATTTATCCTAGTGCTCTATTCCAACTAAACTAAAGTATTATAATTTATGGTAATAAAAATTAGTTATATAGTATTAAATACATTGACAATTTATTATGAGTTCAAAAGGATTAAATAAATATAAAAGGAAAATGAACGGTTTAAAAAAAAAATTAAGAATTGAAAATATAAATGTAAAGCTCAATTAACCCTATCAATTTTCAACATTTAATATATTATTAACAATTATTTTTACTAAACTGTGAAGATCTCAACTTAGTGATTTTATTCTCAACGAGAATGGTATCATTGTAAGTACATCTGTCACCAGTTGCTCGTGAGTGAAGAGTCATGAGTTGAAATAGGAGACATTCCTGTCAAAGCGACGTGTAGGCCCATGAACATTTAGTTTAATTGAGGCAGCAATAGATCTGTGGGAATCACTTTTTTAGCTATCGCAATATTTTATGATGTGGAGAGAAACCTTATGATTGGTGCTTTATGCCATCATCGGAGGAATCTTTGATAGTTAGCAGAAACTAGGTTGTGTAGCTTAGAGCAGATCTCTGAACAGTTGGCTTTTGACACTTGTCAGTGTGTTGTTTCAGATGAGTCTGTTTAGTGATGGAGTGACAGTGTTTATGGCAGTTGTCAGTCACTTGAGAGCAGTGTCAGGGAGATGTGCGAGTTCAGCAATGGTGTACCTTAAGCGCCATGAGTAAGATAATGGTTAAGACAGTGGTTAGGACAGGGTTAAGACACGGTTAGAAGAATTGCGGACTTGGACCAAAACATTAAATGTGACTTGGGCTTACAGGTGACCATTTGACAGATGAATACCAACCCTTCTCACTATAACGGCTGTTGATTTAGTCCATTTTATTTTAATAATCCCAATAGTATTAATCGTTAGCCACTCATTCGACTTATCCTGACTGATCCCATCACACTGTAGTCTCACAAGGGATTGTAGTGCTGTGTCTTTACATATGAATACCTATAAAACGTGTGCCCCTAGCAAAACATTTATTTTTCAATCCTTAATTTTTTAAAGATGTTCAATAGTTTCTACATTTATTCAATCTTTTTGAACTCATTATTATTGTCAATTATAAATTATTGTCAATGTATTTACCTAATACAATTTGACTAATTTTTATTACAATTAATTTTAATACTTTAGATTAAAATCTTATTCTCTTGTTAATAACGCTACTTATTTTCAAAAATATTTTTGAATGTTTTCTAAAATGTTAATAAACGGGAGTTAGCCGAGAGCAAACAGAATTCATTTGAATAACTTTAAAGAGAACATTATGCTTTTCCGCAATTTCAAAGGGCAGAGTGGAGGTCTGGATATTTTAAACAGTGATGGTTATGGTAAAAAGTAGAGATGGGTCACTCGAATCTTCGAATCCACCGAATCCTGACAAGTATTCAAGATTCGAGGATTCGGTGTTTTACTGGATTCGATGATCGAATCTTTCACCTCATAAACAAAGCATAATATTTTGAATTCAAAATTACTTAGTTAGGCTTAATGGAAAAGCACACCTTAATCGGTAATGATATTTTGTCAGACAAAAGAGATAACATGAATAAAATCTTCTTTAAAAAAAATTGTTTGGTGTTGAAAATCTTACGTGCCAAGTACCCTACCCTTCCAACTGTATGGGAAACTTGGACTCTACTGTTTCGGCACATGCTCACTTCTAAAACTTTCCCCTCACAAACAATCTTGTAAATATTTTATTGAACATATTAAAACTCTTTAAAAACTGAAAATCAAAACTAGAATTACAAATAAACTCAAAATAAATAAAACAAATTATGGCTTTTTTAAACAGAAATAAGAACACATTACACACAATATAAAGTCAGCCACCATGACGTATATTATGTTTACTCGCCGGCGTGATGATTAAAATAAAGATACTGTTAATTCTTACTACCCAACTGGTTTTAATTATCTACAACTATGCAAAGAACCCCAATTTATTTCATACGATCCTTAAGTTATGCATTTTGTTGGGTTTCATGAAAAATAAATACTATCAACAGTCAGACAGTGATAAAACTGTTTATTTATCCATACCCAGCCTACATATTGTATATTGATAGTTTGTTTAAAATCAATTCAGGTAATCTGATCACTTAGTAAGCGCTCTTGAGTTTTAAGAATCAAATAACGACTTGCTAATCCATTATTTATTTTTAAATTGATTTTAACTTAGTTTTTATTACTTTTTTAAATATGTTATTGAAGTAATTGTAGAAATATTCAAACATAGTCCTGCTTTATAAAATGGGAATTAACATATTGTAGTCAAAAATATGTTCGTGTTTTAAATAGAATGTATTCTCAGAAATCGATATATCGCAAGAATCAAATATATTTGTTTCCTACGCGAAAATAGATAATAGATATATAAGAAAATAATAATAAAACATACTATAGGCAATATTGAGTTCACTATTACCAATGTATGTTTAATTGCTAAGCATGTTGTTTTAGTCTTTAATAAAAATATCTGTTTGTATTTTTATTTTGCTGTCTTAATACAATAAAATATCCTTTGATCAAAGGATAATTAGGCCTAATCTGTATATAGCAAATGTTTTTTTAGAAACTTACTTCATTCTAACAACACTTTTAAAAATAACTAAAAGACACTCAAAATTTGAGTGATTTGATTTTCAAACAATGAGTCTAGACTGTTTAATTTGGCTGGATTTTAACCTGTATTTTGTGAGGGGTGGTTGGGGTTGATTAAAATTGAAAGCATAATTTAATTAAATCTTAATTCACAGTTTAGGCCTATATTGTGTAATGTAGGTCTATTTGTAAATCATTAAAATTTATACTGATTTGTAGGATTCGGATTCGAGATTTGAAAATAAAATGTGGATTCGAATTCGAGAAATAGTGGATTCGACCCATCTCTAGTAAAAAGAATAACTTTTGTAAAAAAATATATTGTCATATTTTTTTAGCGGTTCTATTGTAATTCCATCAATAATGTAGCGGTCTGCGAAATTGGTTGTTTTTTCTCATTCAAGTCGAACTCACATGGAGTATTTCAAAAAGCTCTCAAGTTTGAATAATATAATATTTATAATTTTAAAATGTTTTAGATTTATTTGTCTATTTTAAAAGTAAAATAATATATATAAATGTTACCAGTCAGAACAAAAATCAAATATAAATATCACATCTATAAAATGTGAGATATTAAAAATATATTAAAACAATATCACATGTTGTGAAAAAAAATAATGACACTCACTTTTATAGATATAAAATACCTTTGAAAAAATGTTTAGAAAATGGGAATCTTGGTTTTTAAATTATAGATAACACTTTAAAAATCATAAATTGAATCAAAATATTGATTTAAAAGAAAAAGTAGTTTAAATGGTTTCAATGCTCATTTCTTTAAATACATTAAAATTACACTTAACATTTACAAAAAGGTTTATGAAATTGATGTTTTAATGAGTTAATATTTCCCCAAAATATGCCTTCATAGGATTAACTACCCTATAAGAAAACACAAGAATCACAAGCAGTTAAGAATTTGAAATTTGTCCTTAATGCAATAATAGCACATCATCACCTCTTCGGATTCAGTTCCATTACTTTATAGACAGTTGCACTAAAGCCTTATATGGACTTTCACTTGAAATAATGTTATTTCAAATTTATTTCATTTCAATTTATAATGCTAGTAAAAATCGATGTTTATAAAAATGAAAAATAAGATGGTTAAAAAAATATTTCTAATAGACAATATGAAATAGTAATTTTTTTTTTTTTAAATTTAAATCTGTAAGTTTG
>JBCFYV010004128.1:0-23649 GCA_039000515.1 Timema cristinae | reverse complement strand
CATGTGTTTAGCAGCTGTCACTTCTGACAGTCTAAATTTAGGTATATACCTAAATGTAGACTGTCAGAAGTCATCTGTGAGCTGTCATTCAGCACCAAAGAATTCACGAGGTTAACTGTACCAAGTTTCACACTCAAAGAGAATGACTGCTAAAATTATTGTTTTGTATATAGGCTATTCTGAGTTTTATATTCCTTGACAGCAGGCTAGATGTCAACAACTTACTGACCAAGTAACAGCATGCATTTCCCGACTATTCTTTTCCTAATTTACACTCTAATATTATTGCTGGTTTAAAATTGTCCTAAATATTTAAACTCATTAAGCCTGGCAAAGATATGTTACTCAGAATATTTTCTGAATTTTTCATCCCCAATCTGTTTTTTCTGTGTGTTTATTAGGTAGTGGACTCTTTAGGCACTGAAAGTGTTAAAATAGGCAAGCAAATAGCCATTAATAAAAGTATGGGATTTCAGCACCAGAATAGGCATTTAGAGGGAAAAAGAGCACAATAAGCAATGTGCAAAATTGATTTTATGACCAACTTTATTACTCAACTCACAAGCTTTTTTAGCACCATGTCTCGCCACTAATTTAGGCTGTACACGTATGTACTAAATACACCAATATGTTAGGGGCTTAGAAGGTGGAATTTAGATTAAGTATATCTGCATTTGTGTGGAAGGAGAGTAAAAAAACCATAGAATAAAATCACCTTTAGTAAACCAGACCGAGAATTGAACCTTCACCTCCCCTTGGCTGACCTGGCGGTCTAGGGGTAAGGTGTCGGACTTCTGTGCTGGGGTCCGGGGTTCAATCCTGGGTTTCCCAGCACAAATTTATCTGATTACCAAACCCTTCCTTCACCTCTGACAAGACATCTTGTGAATGTGGGGAATGCCAGACCTCCATCGTGGTTCGGATGCCACGTTAAACTGTAGGTCCTCCATTTCATATCACAATCACCCTACCATTACACATTAGCATAAGTGTGTATAACCCGAACGGGTAGTAAGACGCGGTGCTAATAATAATAATAATAATAATAATAATAATAATAATAATACAACTTATTCTTATGTAATGTTTAATAATTTCAGGTAAACCTAAGCCACTGCAAAATACTGTAAGAATAAAAATGTTTGTTGTCATAATGAGAAATACTTAGTAAATGGTTTATTTTTTTTTATAACCCAAGCTAAAGGAAAAATATCAGAATAATGTTTTTATCTCTAAGCTAACAGTTTTTTCCTTGATAGCTTGTGTTTGCTGACATTTATAAATTGATAACTTGTTTTGAAAACGGATTAAAGAAAAAAGCTTTACAAAACTTTTTTTATCACCGGGTTATACTACTTGTATGGGTTAAAGGCATACATACTAATTATACTGATGATTAGCGGTGATGAAAGTTGAATTTAGAGGAAATGTAGCCACATTTTTGCGGGGAAAGAGTGAAAAACTATCTAGGAAAAAACCCGTCACTATACCCGACTGAGATTTGAATCGCCGATCTTTCCGTTATTGGCGGTCAAATCTATTATGAGAGTGACACCTTGCACTAAACGGCCATTGAAGCGGTTCTTACAGAACCAAATTGATTTTTTAATAGGTCTACATAAAAATTACAATTGGGAAACAATATTTTCAAAATTTTTAAGTTTTATATTATCTAGTCTTTATTTCCAGTCATCCTCTTTGTTACTGATACATCTAGTTTATATATTATTACTAGGGGTTAGGCCTATCCCAGCCAGACACAATTTTTAATTTTGTGAAGGACTTTCATTCTTATATTGATTTTTTTAGATTTTACATAACATGAGGTAGCACTATTTGTGTCTATGCCTCTGTCAGATGTATGAAAACAACGGCATTTAATTCGGAAAGTGTAGATCAATGTCAATGTTTTGCTCGAGATTTCTTATCTCAGCCTAACCATGTTCAAGCATTTGGTGTTATTCAATAGTATCTGAACTATTTTATAGTTTTTAATCCTGCATTGTGTCAGGGTAGGAGTTAAGTGAGTGTCTTTGTTTTAGTTTTAAATAGGATATATATATTTTTTTAAATCTCTGTTTAATACATTATTGGTTTAGATTTTGGGCTCTTCCTTTATAAGGCCACCTTGACTTATTACTCTGTACTGCCTACACATTGTCTGTGACACAGTGCACTTTTGAGATGGCTACCTATAGCTGGCCATGGTTGAACAATGGAGTAGGAAGGTAGACACCAACTCTGTCGAGGGTTTGCCCTGGGAATTTTTGCCATGGAAAATTCTAGTTGGACTGGGAACTGTAGCCATCGAAGTACAAAAGGCAGATCTGGATCATTAGGTGCTAAATCTATCCGAGGTATAGAACTGGTTTACTTCGTGGGGAATCTTGTGAGGATGGTTTCGGAAATTAAACTTTTTTGCTCTTATGGATTGCAAAGCGAGTTCCACCACACAACCCTTTTTTTTTTGTTATTTAAATTTCTCAGCATTACTATTCTATCTGTTTTTAAATTCATTTTATGTGGAGCATACCTGAGGGAGTACAAAACTTGAGGGGGCCAATCAATTTCTTTCATTTCCATTATTGTAATCGATGGAGTCCACTCTAGAATAGCAAATAACTTCTCTTTCCCCAAGTTTTAGAGCCTCCTGATTGACAAGACATCAGATCTCCATTTCTTGGCCACAGTATTGACTTATTTGCATAATTATGTTAATATAGCCCTTAAGTCGACTATCAAAGGTTTCCCTTACTTCTAATACTTATATACATTAAGTTGGTCTAACGCTGACATTATTTTCCAGCTTATCATTCATTAGTGAGGATTTGCTTCAGAAGCCATGGGGATATTTCCTAGCACCGCGTCTTACTACCCTTTTAGGTTATACACTAATTTGGGTCTTCTGAATTGAATGTAAGCTGCTAATCAGCCTCAGTGTCACAAACTCCAATCTCAAAAGGTTATATTTTATATGTGTTTGTACTATAGTGGGGTATGTGAATGAATGTAGGCTTGTTCCATGTAAAATCGCCTAATTTGAGAATATTTCTATGCTTTTACATCTCATATTTTCTTACAAATGTTTTCCTCTAGATACATTTTATACAAGCTAAAGCCAAACTATCTTTTTTCAGGTGTTTTTCTGAGAATAATTTGTCATATTTTAGCATTTAAAAAATAAAATAAGTGTTTCTTGCTAAAAGGTTGCTTCGATTTGAGTTGTAATTGCTTAAAATAAGCTTAGCTCCATTATTTATTAACAAATTTGTTTAATTTTGTTGTCAAATTAAATCTTATCTTTGGTATTTTAAAACAAAATTCAAAACATTTAGAGCAGTGGTTGTCATTTTTTTTTTTACCCAGGGCCACAGACAAATAATATACCAAGACACTCAACCTCCAGGTTAAAATGGTTGCGCTCCTTTTGGCAGCTTTAGTCCTTCACCATTAGGCTCTCTGCGGTTAGTCCTATCACCACACATCAATGACACCAGTGAAGCCCAGTGTTGAAGGACTCAAGCTGGCAAAAGGAGCGCAGCAAAACCCCCATAAGGTTGAGAGTCTATTTCTTGTCTGTGTCCAGGGCCTATATCAGCAATGGAGGGCGACACAAAGGGCCACACCAGATGTAGTGTGTATTTTTTTGTTTTACATACTAAGTTACTTTTCTCTCTATATACTACAGTAGAGTACAACTGTACAACTGAAAAACAATATGAAATTTAACACACACTTAAGCTAGGTATATTATTGGTACTTATTTTAATAATAGTAAAAGTCGAATACATTTTGCACATTCTTAATTCAACTGAAAAATACTTCACATGTCTGTCTGAATTGTCATGAGAAATACAGTATTAGAAATCATAATCACACAAGCAACAGATGAAAATGAAACGGAAATAAATCAGCAGGATTTTTTTGTTACATTTTTGAGATTTTACTTATATTTTCTTCCTTTAAACAACAAGCAATCCTCATTGTGTTTTCGAAGTATTGTGAGAGATGATTATTATATTTGTGTTTATTTGCACCACTCAATAGTCTGTACTCTTTTATGAAATCCTCTCGCCCCAAGAACACACCAGTTCTGAATATCCATGTACGCAAAAACATTTATTACATTAAGTTGGTGGTCTAGGGGTAAGGTGTCGGACTTCTGGCCTGGGGTCCGGGGTTCAAGCCTTGGTCCCGGCACAAATTTATCTGATTACCAAACCCTTCCTTCACCTCTGACAAGACATCTTGTGAATGTGGGGAATGCTAGGCCTCCACCGTGGTTCGGATTCCACGTTAAACTGTAGGTCCTCCATTTCATCTCACAATCACCCTACCATTACACATTAGCGCAAGTGCGTATAACCCGAACGGGTAGTAAGACGCGGTGCTAATAATAATAATAGTAAGACGCGGTGCTAATAAATAATAATAATTTTAAAATATCCTAGTCAATTGGGCAAAATGCAGGTGATATTTGTATTGACTAAAAATATTTTGATTGATGGCCTGTGAATCTTATCTCAATCGCCAGCAATCTGAAGCAGATTGCACAATGGTTGCTCAGTTAATGGGCAATTTAAAATAGATCACCCTACCTGCTACATGTGTGTATGAGCATATCACTTGTTTTGTCATCACTCGGCTTGGTTAGCACATGTTTTTCCCTGGTGGTGATTGTGATCGTTCAGTTTTCAAAGGTTTTGTGAACTTTCTGGTATTTTTGTTATTTTCACAGTGAGTTTTATGTTTAAAATGAGTGTTGTACTGAAAAAATAAAGGAAGGAAGTAAATAAGGAATAAGTCGGGAATTTGGTAAATTACAACAAAAATCCAGGAAAATGTTGTTTTGCTCAAAATATGAAATATAATAATCATTAAATCAGTAAATAATGTTTTTCAAACTATTTTTTTTTTGTGTGTAGCTGTGTAATATATTCTATAATTCTTAGTAAATAATGTTAATACAAATTTAAAAAAAAGTTTATTTAAATTTTAAAACTTAAAGATTAGTAGAAAAATGAGGAGAGAAGGGGGGGTGGGGTTGGGGGAGGAGTTAGAAGGATGTGACATACTATGATCAGGGGAAATCAGGGAAAAAGTCAGGGATATCATTGGTCAAGTGGGGTAGACACCCATGACAGGGCCAAAAAATTGCAATAATATACAGAATATGCCCACACCTCACAAAGGTCAAATTTTAACTGATGTAAACAAGATGTGGGAAAGAGCGGTTGACAACCATATCACTTGTATGATGCTTAGTGAATGTGGAGCTGGAAGAATAACCATATTGTATAATGTGATTAATTCAATATTGCCCATTGAAGGAGAGGCTCTGGGTATGGAAGTGATTGTGGCAAGCGTATTGCATATGCTTATTAATATTTTAAATGAATATAATGAATATAAAATAAATTAAAAGGTCAAATGTGTTTTACCACATAATCAACTGTTTTCGGATCGGTTTAGTCAAATGCCTCATCTTCCTCTATCCCTCCACTTCTTTCTACACATATATTTCAAATTAAAATGAATTGAATGCTCAACATTAGGTTTTGGCAACAAATGATCGGGATCGTCAAAATGGCTGATCTGCCAATCCTGACTTCTTTAATGATGGATTAGCAATCAAAATACCATTTTATGTTTTTAAATAAAGCTCATATTGATTAACCTAAAGATACAAACACAATAATTTGCTTAAAGGACTTAAGCACAAGCGCACCAGCCGTTAATATAGGCCTACTCTAACAAATCATACATTTTTTTAATTCACATTTTTTCTAAGAAATTTAATGCAACTATTGTAGTGTATTTAAAATATTAAAAGTTTGATAGTTATGGTTTAGAAGCAATAATTAACCTAACATTTAAGGAAAAGATATTAAAACTAAAACTTAAAATTAAAATATGATGCTATAGAATATATTTGTCCACAGGTTTTGAATTTGTTCTTAAAGACTAAAAATAAGCTTTAATTCAACATCAAAATGAACAAATTGGTTAATAAATGAGGTTATGCATAGTTTAAGTAATTATAACCCAAATTGAATTTCAAAATGAATTGAATTTCAAAATGGCACCATGAGGTAATTTATACAAAAACATTTTTTTTATAATAGATTGTATACACCCACAGAGGAAAAAAATATGAAGGAACTCTGAGATGTAAGGCCACAATGGATTTTGGTGATTTTATGTGAAATGAACCTGGTGTAACACTGATAAACGTAGATGGAAACCTATACCCAACAAAATTACTTAACCGCTAAATGTGAAGCCATTTTTCACCATACCTTTCAAAAATAGTCTTATCAACCACCTTTAAAGGATGAATTTGTGTCATGGTCATCATTTCATCCCAAATTATTAGTTTTGAGCTCATTTGAACTCGACCAATAAAGTTACATAATTATTTAATCACATTGTAATCCACATTTTTTTGTTAGCTGTGTAATATATGTTAAAATTTTCTAATTCCTAGTAGACTTATGTAAGTACAAATAAAAAACATGTTTATTTAATAAATTTTAAAACTTAATATCACTCATGAAATAATTAATAAAAATGTGGGTGGTGGGGAGGGGCAAGGAAAATGGTGGGACCAGGGCCGCCCATAGATTTTGTGGGCCCCATGACAATCATCACTCGGGCACCACGATGAGCATTAGAAACACAATGCTCAACAAAATTGTCTTCATTTTTAACCAATTCCACAGTGAAATAATGCCTTCTATTGATTTGTTTATGAACATTACGTCTCAAACAATATATATTTGCAAACCTTAGCCTATACAGTGGAATAAGTCTACTGAACTCATTTGGTTAAAGTTCGCATAAAAACTAGAAATGCTTTAGGAAGGTTTTAAAAGGCTGTTAATAAAATCAAAATCATAGTTATTATTTTCTTTTATTAAATTTTTAATTGTCCACATTTGAAAAGAAAAGCATAATCACTTTTGGAAGCTAATTCATATGCTACAGATAACATAAGTAGGTAGTTTAAGTTATCTTGGCCTAGTGTAGATTTTAGGTGATTCTTAATTAATGAGAGTTTGTTGAATCCCCTCACCTCAGATGAGGGTCAGAGAGCGGTAGTCGGAAAGATGATATGGGGTAGGTGGAGGAAAGATAGGCGGGTTGCGTAGAGAGGAGTTGCGGGGGAACGTGGGGGAATGAAGTGGATGGATATTGGAATGGGGCAGGTGTGAGAAGGGCTTTAAAAATGTAATGTTTTGCCCTGGCTTTGCGGCGTCGTCCTCCTTTGCTACGGCGGGTACTGTGAAGGCTTTGGAGGGGGCTCATGAGGAGAGGGTGGAAATTCGAGAAGGAGTTGGCAGCCCGGATGGTTCTGAGCGCTGGAAAGTTAGGAGGGGTTGAGTGGCAGCCCGGATGGTTCTGAGCATTGAAAAGTTAGGCGGGGTCGAGTGGCAGCTCGAATGGTTCTGAGCGCTGGAAAGGCAGGAAGGGTTGTTAATAAAAAATGAAACCAGTCCAATAGATGGCTTCCCAAAGCCCCGAGAGGGTTGGGATGATATGGCTGAAGTTTATTTCTATTTTTTCGTGATCTCCTTACATTGACAATATTCATCAGCTGGAGGAGATTGGGCCCAACCCTCCTCCTCAGTCTTATTCTCTAAACTTATGCTAACATATATAAATGAACCCTTTTATAATTACTCTTACTAAAGCTACTACATTATTGTTACACATTTTTACAGTTGAATGGTTTTTTTGTTGTCCTTTTTTTGGTAAGGTCTTTGGCTTGATCGAGCCCTTTGTCCTGGCGCGATCTCTTAGGTCGCTTAGAACTAGTGGACGGGTGCGCTGGGTTTCTCGGGGAGGATCGTGACCCGTCTAGCGGACCGTGAGGGGAGGCGGCCTCGAGGGGAAAAGGGGGTAGAGGTGGCGTAGTCTGTGTGCTTGCCACTAGATTGCTCCGCCTCCCTTCCGAGGGGTGCTCTCAGTCTCGGAACGGTCACTAGATGTCGCACAACAAGAGGAAGCAGAAAGACAAGCTTGGTCTTCACCTGATGCACCGAAATGAGCAGTAAAATAACCCTGAATTGGCTTTTTGGCTATTTGTTTTATTTCATCAGCAAAATTTTTATCTTTTATATTTTTTTTCTGCTTGTTTTTGTGCACCTGTCTTATGTATGTACATTGTAAATAACTGGGTGAAATGCATTAGTTTTAGTAAAGAGAAATTAAAAAAAATCCACATTTTGTGAAAGTAAAAACTTATTAACATCACTCACAATCAGTTGAAATCCCAACTGTGACTTCTGCAATAGTATTCTTTGTCACTGTTGGTTCACAATAAAATAATACAAAACCATGAAATAACACAATAATAACCAGATAACCAACCTGAAACTGATAACCAAAACAAAACAATGTGAATGTGTTCAGTGTTGTGAGCTGTCGCCGTCTGCTACTCAGAGTAAAACAAACCACGACAGGATCAACACCCACCACTCCGCCAGGCTCTCACTGGCATTTTACCACACAACAATATCCCCATGATTATACTTGAGAAACCATTTTGGCGATTGACTGCCAGGTCGTAAATACCTCAAAACGTCCCCTCGGCCCAACTATCTGAAAAAGAACTCGCATTAAGATACACTGAAAAGAGCACTGTAAATTATTATTATTATTATTATTATTATTATTATTAGTACCACGTTTTACTACCCGTTCGGGTTATGCGCACTTAGGCTAATGTGTAATGGTAGGGTGATTGTGAGACGAAATGGAGGACCTACAGTTTAACGTGGGATCCGAACCACGGTGGAGGCCTGACATACCTCACATTCACAAGTAGTGATTAATACACGTCTTGTCAGAGGTGAGGGAAGGGTTTGGTAATCAGATAAATCTGTGCTGGGGCCGAGGATTGAACCCTGGCCTCCAGCGTGGAAGACTGACATCTTACCCCTAGACCGCCAGGTCACCGACAGCAGTGTAAAATAAATACAAGTTTTAAAAGATGAAACCTGTCATAAAAATTTTAGTATTAAGAAACTTTGTTTCTTTGTAGTTTCATATTTTTTCCACGAGCCAGGGCCCCCACGACACGAGTCGCTGATTCACCCCCTCTGGGCGGTCCTGAGTGTGACATACTTTTGAGCAGATTTTTTTTAGGAAATGATCAGGGGAAATCAGGGAAAGAATCAGGAATTTCATTGGCCAAGTTTAGTAGACACCATGTAAAAGATAATTGTAGCAACTGTAGGCCTACGACTAAGTTTTTAATAATACTTTAAAACCCTTTTAATCGCCACAAAAGCAAATGTTTGGAATGTAGGGAAGAAAGTCCTCATCCTTGGTGTTGATGTTTTAACTAAGGGGACTGGTAACTTGAATTAAGAATATGTCCTGCCTCCCTTTAAAGGTTAGCAACCATAATAAACCCAATTTTTTTTATATATATATTATAATATATATATAAACTAATAAAGATAGATACAAATTAAAAACAAGAGTATGGGGTACATAATTTTATAATTTAGGAGCTAAAATTTTCTTAGTAGACAATTTATTAATATAAGAAAAATTCTGAGGAACACCAAAATAGCCTACTTTATTTTGTACCTTAGAATTTGAATCTAAGCTAAAACTCTACTCTAAAAATTTTAGAAATGCAACTCCAACAGGGATATATCACATTATATAAAATCCATTCAACAATGATTACCACAACTGCAAGGCAAACTGAATGAATAATCAGTTTTATTAGATTTCTATAGATGACTGGTCTAAATACTGTCATAAGAGAAGTGAAACAGAGTAATATACGTTGTTACAGAAATATAACCGGTAATGGAAAAAGAGAGCACTGTTAGCCAGGGAACACAATTGAAATAAAGAGCATCACAGTTTAACAGGGAGCATAAATGAAATGATACACTATTATATAAATTAATGGAAAAAAGAGCATCACAGTCTACTAAGAAGCGTGACTAAACAATACACACATAAATGTTGTTAAAAATGAGTATCATAGTTTGCCAAAAAGCATAACGGATCACTGAGCTCTATTATGAGAAGATGTTTATTTTAACTGCTATGTCACTCCTTGGTAGGTGCTAATTTTTACCCTTGATTTTTTAGCAATGTAATTTAAATACTAATGAACCCCCTTAATAAATATTGTTTTTATGTTTGTTATCTATATCTGGGGAGGGGGTTCCTTGAGATATATTTTAGCATTATGTTATACTACCTGTTTAGACTGCACACACATGTACTATATACTCTGAGGTATGGATGAGAGAGGCTGAATTTAGAGGAAGTGTACTCATTTGCATGGAGGGAGAGTGGAAAACATTTGTAAAAAAAATCTCAGTACACCCGACCGGAATTTAAACCTCGATCTCCCTGTCATTGGTAGTCTAGTCTAATATGAGAGTGACGCCTTAGAGTAGACCATAAGGTCACTGAAGCAGATAAGAAAATATTGCATCTTATTATAAAATACTTGAAATTTAGATTTTATATCATACGTAGCCCTTTTTTTTACTATTAGACAAGAATATTTTGAGCCCACCACTTCATAGAAATTGAGCTCAATTTGTATGTTATGTTCATCTTGGATATTTCAAGGTTAACATTTTTCTCAAAGATAGCATACTCATAGCATCCGTACCAAATTTCAGCTCTCTAAGACTTAATTTGTACATTTTAGTTGGCCATATCGGATTGTCCCGCTTGGATTTTTCCCATAAAGATGGCATACTCTACAGCACCCATACCAAATTTAGACTTTCAAGAAATTTATGTTTCATCTTTCATTTTGGAACCAGCGTCGTTGATTTTTCAAGTTTCTGATGCCTCTTCTAAAGGTGGCATCCACTATAATGTCCTTAACAAATTTCAGCTTCCTAAGAGACAATAATGTTCGTGTAGTTCACCATTTTGGATCCGCCAGTTTAAAGTTTTCTAGTTTAGGGTTTTTCTCATAAAGATGGTGTGCTTCATTACGTCCATACCATATTTAAACTCATTGTATCTGGAAATGTGAGAAGGAGCTCTTTAAGGACACACAGACACTATATGGATTTTATATACTGGTATGTAGGAAATCTTTGGTTCCATCGCTTAAGACCATACTAAACAATATCATAGAAAGGTCACTTGGTTGAGTGAATCTTTTTCCTATGTAATTTTACAGTTTTATTTTTTAATTCCTTATATCAAGATATTCGATTCTCTTGTGCTTTTATGTTTGCAAAAATGTATAGAAATATAAATATTGTTAATTTTTATTTAAAAAAAGGCCGAAAATGAAAGGGATTAGGCGTATCATTCTTAGAAAAAACGAGAATAGTACACAAAGAGTGCAGAAACATTTAACAATTCTTCAATACATTAAACAAGCCTAAGCAAGTTTGGGGAGGGATTAGCAAAGTGGGGAATATTCTTTAATTGTTTATTTGCCACTCCATTATGGAAAATCTAATGTTTTACCATCCATATACACGAAAATAAAAGTAAATTTCCAATGATAAAAAAACTAATATGGTAAATAACTAAAGATAGTTTAAAGAAATTAAATAAAACTCACCTAATTAACTTGTAAACGTTCAGCCATACTCTGGTACAATGTGCAGAACACCTCAATTTAAGAACTTAATCACACTTAATCCACATAAACCATTCGATGTGGTCAAAAACCAATCTTGATCATTCAATTCTGAGTGTTTTATTATTTTAATTAATAACACTTTCTACATCTTCTAATTAAAGTACTTGAAGTAGACTGTCACTTTTCGATCAAAACTGAGAACCACACAGCTATCTCTATGGCATCAGGGATATTTTGGTGCACAAAAATTATAATGTTTATAATTAAAACCATAACAACCTACCCTTTTATGTGTCAATGCTTAAAAATTTTTTGATGGACTAATTTGTTTTAAAAATAGTTTTATAAAATCAAAAATGGAATGGCCTAATATGATAGGAATGTAACTAATTAATGTAAATGTAATGTAATATAGCCTGTTTTTGAATACTGTTTTATAGGGTGGATCTCAGAATTAAATGAAAAATATATTGGTGGCTTGAAAGGGTAGGTTTTATTAGTTTGGGGTAGTTTATGATAAAAAAAAAAGCTAAATTTTGTGTATTTAAATAACTTTTGGTTACATTCTTTTAATTTTTTATATTATATTGACTAACATTTTCTGTGAAATTTCATTTCTTTAGTACTTTTAGCATTTGACACTAATAGGTAGTAAGATGTGGTGCTAAATATTAGTATTATTTAATTTTCTAAACAATTAAAAAGCATTTTACAATATTAATTTCGTTTTTTCTCTTGTTATGTGAATTATATGAGCTTTCTTTAGTACTTTTGGGGTTTTAGGTCTCACCAAATATCTAATAAACCTTTTACTACTAACCTCCTTAAATTTAGTGTTATTTGTAGGTTGTTATTATTAATTAATAGCTTAGTTCATTTTTCTCCTATTAAAATTAAGGTTGGTTGTTTCAACAAAATTAATTTGATTTCGGGTAAATCTAACCATTAAAAAGATATAAATTATTGGATTTCAACTTTTTTAAATAATTTTTATTGATTTTTCTTTTATGATTTAGCCCAAAATACTTTTTCAAAGTTGGATGTCCGTTTTCAAAAAATTGTTTTCTTTGGCTTTTTCTGGATAATTTTATAGAATTTAAAAAAATATGTTTTTTTTGATTAAACAATTTGAACAAGGTTTTTTTAAAAAAAACTGTAATTTTTTAATTACAAATATAACTTAAGAAAATATTTAAACAATTATTTTTTTCCCACCTCCATATTTTAATACCTTTTCACCTGAACAGTTTTCTGAAACAGTACTTTTAAAAAAATTTAGAAGCATTTTACAATATTAATTTAAAATTTTGATTTTGTTTATGTTTATAAAATATCAAATAAATATTAAATTTTCTATAAAATTAAATATACAAAATTTACAGACTGCCCCCCTATTTTTTTAAGCTACTGTTCCTGAACTAGAAAAATATCCCAATTTAAGGTACTTTTTTTTGTAATAGTGTGTACTATTTTTCATAGTAAAAAAAAAAAATTAGAAAAGAAATTGGTCACTAATCTGTTAATATTAGGATTTATATTATCTCTAATGTATAGAAAAATAAATTATTTAGGGATATATTCTCACTATTATTATAATTAGATGAAACATTTTCTCAAGATGCTGAGTCAAATATTAAAAAATGTATAATTACTTTTTTTTTTTTTTTTTAGGATTCTAAATGGAAGAGGTTAATGTGAATAGTATAAAAAAATAGTGCAGTACAACATATTCATGTGGAACCTGACAATATATCAATTTTACAAAATGGAAGATATTATTGCCCAAAACCACTGGAATTCCTCCACAAACTGATGCAAATGAAATAGGTCCACCTATTTTACAAAGGGAAGATATTGTTGAACAACCGTTTAATATTGTATTCAAATCTCCACCCAAATTAAATGAGTCTAATGTAATACAACAGCAGATTGATACTCTTGAAAGGCAACATGAGTTATTGCAAACTACGTAAAGTTAAAACTGTGTCATAGTGAACATATTCAAGAAAAGTTTTTTAAAAACTAAACTTTACCTTTTAGAAACTTATGAGCATATGCAACAACATATAGTTTCTCAGTTCCTCAACCTCATTCTTCAAAAGTACCAGAACACAGTTGTAGGTAAAGCTAAAAGGGACCAAACCCCATACTTATGAAAATCAAGCGGCAACCTCACTTGCCAATTCACAAGATAGCCAGATGACTGATTTATTCTAGTTTTGTGCCTTTTTTTAAAAACTCACAGCACTTATGTAAAGTAAAAAACATTATGGTCAAAATAACTCTGGCTTGGAACAAATTATGGTGGTCCACCATTCACAGGCTCCCCTAATCATGGGAAAAACTACTAAATTTTTGCAAGACACCCGAAAACAGAATCTTCTAGCAACATTTTGCCCTAGTTAATCAAAAACGTCAACATAATGGGCCCAAAATTATTTAACCCAAACCAGACTAGACCCCAACATCACTTGTTAATGACCAAATTATTATGTTAAATTTATCACACCTATATGAGTAGCGGTTTTGTTGGGGAACCCTCATCCTATGGAAAAATAATTCCTCTTGGGCCATTTTTTTTGGATACATAGAGAAATAAAAAATTATAGAACATATACTGAACCAATACAATTTTCCCTCTAGACCTCCCCCTTTGGCAAAATTATCAAACCCCCTCAAGAAATATTTTTTGAAATGTTTTTTAAAGCCACAAAAGCTTGGACAAATGCAGATAGTCATTCCAGACAACAGATTAACCAATTTGGCCCACATGTTCGACGTAACGTTTTCCTAAATCCCTTTCCACTTTGTAGTTTAAATATTGTAAACTTTTTAATTTTGTTAACATTATTAAATATATTTTGTTAATATAAATTTGATCATCTTAAAATTAATGTAGTTAGATTAAATACCCACAACCCTATCTCCTTCTGTTTCTCTCATTCTAACACGCTCATACTAAAATTCAATCTATCTCACTTGTGATTTCCCCTTTTCTTTCCATTCTTCCTCCATCTCTCTTCTCTATATTTACACTTACACATACTCACTCACACTTACACACACTCAACACACACACACTCACTCATTCACACTTACACTCACTCATTCACACTTACACTCACTCACACTTACATAACACACACTCACACTTACACACACTCACTCACACACTCAATCACACACTCACTATTACCCCACAACACACTCACATTCAAACTCACACACATACAACACACACATTTGAACTCAATATTGCACTCTCACACTCTTTCATTCACACTCATTATTGCACTCTCACACTCTTTCATTCACACTCACTATTGCACTCACACTCTTTCATTCACACTCACACTCTTTCATTCACACTCACTATTGCACTCTCACACTCTGTCATGCACACACTCTCACTTTAACCTATGCTCACTCTTTCACTTTCACCAGCACTATATCACTCACCTGCACTCTTTCACTCACTTCCACCTGTTACTCTTTCACTCACTTCCACCTGTACTCTTTCACTCTCTCTCACTATCTCTATTCTCACTTTCACCTGCACTAAACTCTTTCACTCTATCTAACTTTCACCTGCACTCACTATGACTCACTTTCACACTCTCACACACCCATCCATCATCATTCATACACCCATTCACCATAATTCACAATCAGTGCTTTTTTATATTTCCAAACAACTCTATTAATTAAAAATGCTTATATATTATATTTCAATAGATTATTGATTTAAATTAACATAGATTAGAAATACAAATTAATACAATTCTTTTTAAATAATGTATAAGCCTTACTTAGAAATGTAACCTGTAATACAAAAGCTAAACTTAAATCAACAAGTTGTTTGTTTATTCAGAAATATATTTTTATTAATGTCACCTAAAACATTTAACACAAAATTACACAATCTCCAATACATATATGAATAGTTTTCTTGTATTATTGTTACAATTTTTTTTTTTAATATCTGACAATACTTTGTTGTTAAAAAATATGCTGTTCAAAAGGTTTATGGTCCTTTTAAGAAAATCAACAAAAATTTCAATCATCAAATAATATAAATACGTTAATTTTACTTGGGATTAAAACAATCTAAGCTAAAATAGATAATTTTCTTTTATTATTTTTTGTGAACAATTAAAGCAGCATTTTTTTTTTTAAGATAATTAATTAACAATAAGTTGCTCATAATGTTTATAACCCGTTGAGAAAATCTATGCATTTTTTGCCACACATACACACACACACACACACCACATAATCACTGTTTTTTTATATTTATGTCATTCTGAACTGCGATTTTACTTAAGACACAGAAAATTTTTTTTAATTAGCCGTTGTTAATAAATTGGATTCGTATTTCTCAGATACTATCATTTGTGTTATTCCTTCAACATGCTTTCCAATACTTAAAATGAGATCAGATGAGGCAGAAAGTCCACTCCTATTCATTGTATTAAAATATTGGCCTTCCAATATTTTTATTCTTCAATAAGTCGCAACAATAGCTACAACCTAAGTTTGAGGCCAACTTGTCTCAATATATTTAGGTTTCTTAAGGAATAGCAAAATAAACTGATCATGTAAGTTGTTAAGTTTCTTTAATACAATCTCAGAATCTTCACTATGTTCAGATTCATTTATGAATTATAATCTAGCAAAACATGCTTCCCCCAAGTTTTTTTGAAAGTTTAATTTGCTATCAAAGTTGTCACAATATTCAAGTGATGATTTTAACTGGCTTCACTGTTTTAAAGTAGATTTATCAAATACCACACAGCCTTAGAAGTAATTACATTAGAATTAGGAGTTAAACCTCTGGTAACATACACCTCAACAAGCATATGTCTATTAATTTTAGTACAACTGAAAATGTAATTTACAATTTATATAAAACTCACACATCCTCAGTAGTATGAACAGCCCAGTCTCTTTTGATAAGTCAACTTAAAACTTAAGTCTCGTACAAAAATTTCGTTAGAATTAATTTGATTTTCCTCTTCATCAACTTATCTTGCTCTTCTGAATCTATTAGGCGTTTTTCGGTTTCTTTCCACCTTTCGTTTGTTTTTTTTTCATTTCCTAGATTTTGTGATTGGAAGATAAGGTGGTAATTTATGAAATATTATAGGAACAACACCGTTACATAAAATAGGTTGCTGAAGAGGAAACTTGCACACTTTACCATTTTTATCGATTATTTTTTTCTACCGAGATCAAGTCAGTAGTGTAAAATGTTGAATACAAACAAAAATCCTATCATTTGGTTGCCAATCACTTCTCAATATCGCTCTTATCCACTCATAACAATTTACCTTATTTTTTGAAAATTTAAAATATATGTTATATACTTTTGCTCGTATTCTTGAAGCATAGTTGCTTTTACATCCAGGAACAAAACACGAGCTTGGTATGGGCAATGAATTAAATTAAAACACTGCAAATGAAAACACAGTTAATAACAAAAGATGACATTCTACGCACATAATTACAATGGTACTGGTTGGAGTTTACTCCCAACAGTAGCACGTCGCTGTGCTCTTGGTAGATGTCGCACGCCTCAGCCATTATTATGTACGGCCATGTTATACTCATCCATAAATTTCCATTTTCTTTCACACACACCCACATTTCCACTTTCTCTCACAAAACCATTCAAATCTACACTTTTACTTTTTCCTACACACAACACACACTCTCTTGTTCACACACAATGCATGTATCACAGGACACTGTATATAAACCCATTTTAGAAAGTAACATCTAGCTGTCTTGACTGGAAAAAAAGGCCTTTCAGACTACCCTACCAGTATCTGAATATATGTATCACAGGGCATGACATGCACATAAATAACCTTCTAACTAATAAAAAAAAAAAATCAATATAGATATGTATGAGTGTGCACATGTGTTATTTTTTTTTATAAACCAAGACATAATCAGATACTAGTAACAAAGTTTTGAGAAGGTTTGAGTATTTATTTTCATCAATATTTCCCTGTTTTGCAGACAATGATTTCAATAGTAACACACATGAAATTGATCTCCAAGTTACTTTCTGACAGACAACTTGTTAACAATGATGTCTTTGATAACTGTGAGTATTTAACTACAATATTTTTATTATACATACATTTTAATTTTACCATTTTATTCAAACTGTTACATAAAGTTTGCTTATATTTATTTTCCAATCACTACATTATACTCACTTAATTCTATAATTATAATGTGACATGTAAAAATTTATTACTGTCAATCCATTATTTATTATTTTTATTTTATTACTTTTATTTTTATTACTTCTATTATTATTAATATTATTTTTATTATTATTGATAAAATATCAACGCTGCTGACAAAGTGCACACACAAGCCATACAATTCATCTTGGGGAAAATACATTTAAAACCGGGGGAAAAAAAACTAATGGATTAAAATTAAAGATTTTTTTTTAATCACCAAAGGGGGAGATTTGGATATAAGAAGAATTTAAACAGAAGTGAAAAATTTAAGAAGTAGAATAATCCAGACCTGTAAAATAAATTGCTTAAAGAAGCAAATTAAGGAATACTGGTACCTAAAGCTTCGAAGAAAAATTTAATTTTCAGACAAGTGTTTGCAAATTAGGCTCACAAAAAGAAAGGAAATTTAATAGATGAAGCGAACAACCTTCTAAAGAAATTTAAGAACTCAAAATCACCTTTAATAATTTCAAGCTTTGATATATATAAAAAAAAAACTATAATAATAAACAGTTTTATTTTGTAAATCTTTTTAAAAGCTAAGCTGAAAGTTGATCATAATTTAGACTACTTGTTAAAGGACTAATCTTTTTTTAATTGTTACACATTCCTGTCACTTTAGTAACTTTTTTTCTGGCCAGGTCACTTTTATCTATACTTATAAAATAACATGTCCTGATTGACTGACTGACTGACTAAACTGAATTCATCATCGCCGAGTGCAAACTATCAAGGCTACAAGCATGAAATTCGGACTGTATATTCATTTTGTTATGTAGACACCCACTAAGAAAGGATTTTAGAAAATTCCATCCCAAAGGGGTCAAAAAAGGGGATGATAATATGTATGAAAGTCCGTCATTTTGAAAGTTACATAAACAAAATTTTGTATTTCGGTTATTGAAGTAAAACAAATAAATACATGTTCAGGAATTTTGGAAATTTTATTTAATAAGGGATGAAAAAGGGGGTGAAAGTTTGTATCGGACTGACTGACTGATTCATCATCGCCGAGCGCAAACTATCAAGGCTACAAGCATGAAATTCGGACTGTATATTCATTTTGTTATGTAAGCACCCACTAAGAAAGGATTTTAGAAAATTCCACCCCAAAGGGGTCAAAAAAGGGGATGATAATATGTATGAAAGTCCGTCATTTGAAAGTTACATAAACAAAAATTTTGTATTTCGTTATTGACGTAAAACAAATAAATACGTGTTTCAGGAATTTTGGAAATTTTATTTAATAAGGTATGAAAAGGGGGTGAAAGTTTGTATCGGACTTGCATTATTTTTGATCTGAGGTCAAGTTATGGTCATCAACGTAACGTAATATTTTTAAATTAATCTGTAAATACATATGTATATTTCGTATTTGTATATAATCAACTTCCACGCGAGCAAAGCCGCGGGCAACAGCTATCTAGTAACTCATATGAAGACACCTCACTATTTGCATCCTTCAATGTTGTTCAGATGCAATAGGAAATTTGTAATTTGCAATTTAAATCTTAATTATCATTTATAACCTTCCCTGTATATGTAAAGTGTGAAAGCTGTGTAACACCACCCTTATTCTCCCGAGAATAAAGGCGGGTGGGTACACAAGGTTTTAATTTAAATATAAAATACCAAAAACAAATAAACAAAAATTGCAGAGGAGCCGTTAGGACCGTCATAGACAAATAGGCCATACTCTGGCATTTAGGTCATTCTGCTTCCATGAACCCACGTTACAAATATTATTTAGAGGACTCAAAATTTAGCCGAAATCAGGGTAGAGGGCGGGACCTATTTCTTTCAATTAGATCCTATACCGGGCTACTATAAGAGAAACTAAGCATTAATATAAGATATTAAATAATTTATTTTGATAAACAGCAGATAATTCATATTATAATTAAATAAGGGTAATATTAAACAATAACAGGGTGTCAAGCAACCTGGAAAACAGGGAATTGTCATGGAAAACTCAGGGCATTTTATTAAATTTCTGGAAATTTTACATTTCGTCTATAAAAAGCCTAATGTTTGGATTCACAATAGTCAAAATAACACTTTTCTTCCAGTTAATACCTACCTGAAATCACTTTCACACTAATGTCCATGTTGAGCAGACTTATATCACTTCTCAAGGTCAACAAGTGAGTTTTGTGTCTTTCCACCCTTGTGCTACGTGTCTTGAGCCAAAGTTGAGTCACATGCACAAAATTTTAGGCCTACATTTTAAGTAGAAGGAACTAAGAATGACTCTGTCCCACAACTATTTTAAACCGTCTTTTAATGGCTCAAAACATTTTACTGAAATCTATTTTTAACTTAAAATAGTCCATTTCCCGTAGGCAGAAATTGTTTAAATCCTTCTATTGAGTGACACAACTTCAGAATGTGTATGTATCTAGAAAAAACAACACTATTTAATCTGTTATCTTAAAAAATTATTTTCGTAATATACGTAATATCGATAAAGTGGTCTGGAAAAAAAGTAAATTGGATCTGGAAAACCTGGAAAAGTCAGGGAATTTAGAAATATAGTTTGGTTGGACACCCTGAATAAGATAAATTTATGACATATGTGTTATATTAGAAGAACATACCAATTGTTTATTTTTAACAATCCCTCCAATTAGAAGGAAGAATATAAATATATATATATATGAATAGAATTATATTTGAAATATAACATGGGTCTCACTAATCACCCAAAATTAAATAATAATAATAATAATATATATTTGAATACTAATATCAATACATATGTATAGCAGTAGAAAATCTAATAACAGGCCTCAGCGACCATCCTCAATAGTATTAAAGCTTGTTTATAAGGGGGAGCGGAATTGTATCCATTCCAATAGTTTTGTAAAAAAAACTGCTTTTGTGAAAAATCGTAATTGTATCCACTGGAATTATATCCACAAAAACTGGAATTGTATACATTCGAATGGTATCCTTTCCGATAGTTTTGTAAAAGACTGCTTTTGTGAAAAATCGGAATTGTATCCACTGGAATTGTATCCACTCGGAAGGGTATCCATTCGATAGTTTGTAAAAAACTACTTTTTGTGAAAATTCGGAATTGTATCCACTGGAATTATACCCACAAAAAATGGAATTGTATCCACTCGGAATGGTATCCATTCCGATAGGTTTGTAAAAAACTGCTTTTGTGAAAAATCGGAATTGTATCCATTGGAATTATATCCACAAAAACTGGAATTTTATCCACTAGGAATGGTATCCATTCCGTTAGTTTTGTAAAAAAATCGAAATTGTATCACAATTGGCGACTTGAGGTTTAACAGAAGGAACGTTTAACGTAAAAACTTTGTCACACTTCTGGTAGAGGGCTAGCAGGATGGAATTTTTTTAACTTACTATTTGTATACTAGAGTGCAGCCTTGTCTAAAAATATTTTCTTAAAACATGAAGTATTCATTCTCTTTAAAGATTGCACTGCATACTAGAAAATTAATTTGCAATCTTATTTAACTGGTAAGATTCTTTTTTTCAGGTCATAAATATTTAAAGTATGTATAGACTTCTATAATTTTAAAGATATAAATAAATTATTTTATTTGGCAACAGACTTTAACCACTATGTTAAAAATGATTATTGAAATATAGCTTTAATTTATTCAAATCTAGTGAGAAACGAGACATGGTTTATGAATTCTGGCAAGAATTTTATTAATGTGAATTGGCAACACTGCTTTGCTCATGTCCTATGCTCAGTGAGCTTAGTGATGGAAAGAATCGAGTAAAAGTAGTCGACTACACTTTTGTGTATCGTAATTGGTTGTACTCGATTCTTCCAGAAATACTCAAGTAAAAATAGTTGGGCCGAGTTTTCTTCTAGTTGCTCCCTTTTTTATTCCTAAGATATAATACACAATATTGGTTTTCTCGCGTATAATATATGTATTTGTATGGTACTTGTAAACTTTCAGTGCTGGCCTGTTACAGGTCCTACGACTGTTGGCCAGCACTATAATAAAGGAAATTGAAATTGAAATTGAAATTATTATTAGAGTTTACCATTATTTTTATTATCTATTACTATGAAGTTTACCGACGTATCGACACAAGAAAACATCATTAAGATTCTTTACTCATTTTAATATGCACAACAATATCCATAATTTCTAAACATTTTTTTAACAACCTGTTATATATGTATGTGCATGTGAGTGTTAATTTATTTTAAAATAAAGAAGTCTTAAATTAAAATCATTTGATGACAATTTTCAGGGGACAGAAATAATAGCTTTGACACACATGACCCGCTCCCCTAAATTAAATTCCTGGATGCACCCTGAATGTTAATATCTTCAAAATTAATCCTGCTGTAAGTACTAAAACGTCTTCTTTGTCTATAAAACACGCATAAAGCTATTTAGAGAAAGCATTTTTTAAATATTTATTTTGCACCACGTCTTACTACCCGTTTGGGTTATACGCTTAAGTACTAATAATGCTAATGGGTGAGGGATTGGGAAGGTTTAATTTAGAGGAAAGTGAACCCACATTTACGTGAAGGGAGAATGGAAAACCATCTTTGAAAAACAACCCCAGTTCACCCGACCGAGATCCGAACTTTGATCTTCCCGTCCTAAGCAATCTAGCTGAACCGAAAATAGTACGTTAGCTAACTACGCCACCAAGGCGGGTGTAAGCATTTTCACTTCTTCTTACAAACCAAAGTTATACAAATAGGTTTTATCTAATCAAAGCAACACTATTTATGCAAATTATTTATAAGCTAAACAGAATCAAGCCTAATCTATAAAAAACCTTTTATCATTAGGGCCTAGGCCTATATCATTCAATAATCTCCGGGAATATTTCAATAACTCAGGTTTGGAGGTAATAGTAGTAATAAAGTGAAAGACAATTAGAGTCAAGTGAAGGTTTTAACTGATTAGGATATAAATGGGGTGAGGGAAAGGGGAGTAGCTGGGCTTACAAAAAAATATATAGAAAGATAGATAATGCCAAAAAGGGGTTGAGGAGGAGAGGGAGAGGTGGTTCGTATAACAGTTTTCTTTAAAATTACCCTTCCCAATCTCACTCAAAATAGTAGAGGTCTCAATCTTGAACTGAATCAAAAAAGTCAACCTTTCACACCCCTTAAGAATATAGTAAATATAAGTTTGTGGTTTTGTTTATGTTAATTTGATATTAATAAGAGAGTGAATAATCAATTATAAACTTTTTTAAAAACATTTACTTTTAAACATAAACAACTGTTTGTACCAGCTAAGCTAATATGCTCTCTCTCACTCACACACCACAACACACACACACACACACACACACACACACACACACACACACACACATTTACGCATGCATGCATGCACGCACGCACACACACACACACACACACATTTACGCATGCATGCACGCACGCACACACACAACACACAACACACGAAGTTTTATCGTCCTAGCTACAACCAGATTTACCATGACTACTATCGGTGTTCGAAATTCGCCGGTGTTTTGAGATCATTTTGACTAAATTATTTTCCACTTTATTCTACATGCAAATTTAGATACACTTTCTCTAAATTCTACCTCTCATACAATTCCTAAAGTGTGAACACGAAGTTAGTTCATAAGGATATTGAGACTTGGAGAATTGAAAAAGCAGTAGACATTTCAATCAAGACCTCTACAATGTCTTAAAAAAAAAACTTTTGATTTTAATTTATGGAAATAATTTTTTCTTTCTCGCACCGGTCGGGCAGAAAAAGTATTGCTATCGTAAATAAAATTTGAAGTTGATAAATA
>JBCFYV010004127.1:0-22284 GCA_039000515.1 Timema cristinae | reverse complement strand
ATTTTTAAGTACATTTTCATGTAGCCACTAGTTGAAAATAGTCTATGTGCGACTTGTTTTAAGAACCTAGAGAGAGAGAAACCAGGCCGAATGCCTCTCAGCCATCTTAAACGTCTCTCTCTCTGCCTCTTGTTTGGTTTCTTCCTCGGCCACGCAAAAGGGGGGCCTCAAGGGGCCCGTTTATAACCTAGAAAGAGAAAAAAGCCCGAATGTCTCTCAACCAAATTTTAAAACATCTAATTTGCAGCTTTTGGGCACGATGACTATATTCCAAACACGATGGGTTTTTTTACCGGATACAGTTCAAAAAATCAAAATTTTTGGGTTTTTGGGTTGCCACCTTGTTAAAAGATCATTTTTTATTAAAATGTAAAATCTTTAATTCTTTAATTAATGTTATTATTACATTTAAAATAACGTAAATTTAAAGTTTTCTTAATATTTCATTTCTTTTTGTAATCAAAACAATATTTTAAAAATAATTAAAAGTACTTATTTTTATTTTTGGAACGTTACTGATTTTGTGTAATATGGCCTTTTTTGGGGGCTATTTTCGTAGAAGTTTTTGTGAAAGGGGTGTTTATTTTTAGGGGGAAAAAAAAAATATAAATGAATTTGTGCCCCGACCTCAAAAAATAAAAAATAATATTGGGTCAAAATTACGGTGGTTAATATCAAAATTAATAATTCCATTTTTTTTTCATTACAGTCATCCAAAGTGATAAGTCAGTTTTGGGCGTAGTGAAATATTGGGGATTATTTAGTAAAATTTGAGCTGTATTCAGGTAAATTAGTCATGAATGTCTTATTTTTTGTCAAACCATGCGCCCCACGACCTGTTTTTTTTTTTTTTGTCCCAGAACCATCTACCCAAACAGTTACAGTAGGGATTAAAATTAAAAATTTTCGCGGGGAAAAAATTTTGCTTTATTATTATTTATCACAGCCGATTATACCCTTTCGGGTTTACGAAGTACTAATGTTTTTGGGAATTGGGAAAGGTTAAATTTTAAGAATAAACCGCATTTGCATGGTTGGAAGTGGAAAACTAGCCTATTTACCCCCCCAAAGATTCAAAGGGAAAAACTTGATTCGTGGCCCCAAAAAATTGTAATGAAGTGTAAAAAACCTTTTAAATTTGAAAAAATGGGTAAAAACAAACATTTAATAGTATACATTGAAATGTTAACAACTTGCTGTATTGAAAAAATATTCTTATGCGTGATAGAACTCTTTTTTAAATTACTTTCAATGGTTTGCGGGAAAATATAGTAGCGTTCACTTAATTTTCTTTTATTTTTAGTAAATTTAAAAAATAAAAATTTTTAGCCCCCCTGCGACATTAAAAAAACCCCAAATTTTGAGATAGTTTAAAATTGGAAAAATTATAATAATTTTGATGGAAAATAAAAAATTTTTGTTTTAATTATTATATTTTTTTCAAAGGGAATTAATGATATTTAAAGCGTTAAAACTTGAATTTATGTAAAATTATAAAACCCGTGATTATTTTTTCTTTAATTTTTTACTTATAAACTTATGTAAAATTATTTTTATTTATCAAAATATATAGCCGCCTTTTTTTTTTCCCCGGGGATTTAACTTGCGAAAATGTAAAAATTATAATTATTTAATAAAATTAGTCTCGTGGTTTTTTCCCTTATGTATTTATAAAATCAAGAACCTCATAATTGTTTTCAAGTGAAAAGTAATGAAACGGGCTCGTCGGGTAGGGTTCATTGACGCGGTTGGAGTTCAAAACACTGTCCTTTAACTGCGGTTTTTCCCAAACTTACCTCCATACTTACCTTCCCTCATAAATCCCTTTCCCTTATTCCTACCTCATTAGCTATTTAAATTATTGTATGGTAAAAAAAATATCATTAATTAAATTGGATATGTCTGTGCTAGCGCAAAGATATTAAAAAAGTCGTAATTATAATTTTATTCGTTAGGGGACCAGAATAAAAAGTGCTTAAGAAATAAATACTTTGGAATTAATTTTGGCCTTCATAAAAAATTAAAATCTTTTTTGGGTGTGGTGTGTGGTGTGTGTGTAAACCTATACTAAACGAACTTATTTTTCTCTATCATGAGTCCGGGTTTGATGAAAAAATCTAGCTAACATTATTGTTCCAAAAAATCCAACCTTTTTTATTTTTGTATTTTAATAGCTTCGCTTTTGATTGACACAAAGAATCTTTTCATTTGTTAATGAAAAAGTAATTTATAAGTTTTTTTAAATGCACAGAAAAAGACTTGTTCTCTCCTCGAAATATATATTACTTTTTTAACATTAGTTTATCTAAAATTAAAACTTTTTTTTGTCATTTAGACTACATACATATTTACGGGAAAGGAATTAAAGCTTAATAAACTAATTTACAAGGGACACCCTTGACTCGTGAAAAGATACCTTTTAAAACTAAATGTATATCCTGGGATTTTTAAAAATTACAAAAAACTTTGCTTAGGAATTGTTTGACTTTTAGATTGCTTACAGATGTTGCGAGGAAAGTTATTTAAAGGGTTCTATATTGTTTGGGGATAGTGGGAAAACCACCAAATTTTTTCCACTGTTTGCCCACTCGGTGTTTAAAAGTGGTCAATAGGAATACAAGCGTTACATTTTTTTTGCATCGTAGGGCTAAAAAAAAAAAAATTGAGAAATATAGGTCCCAAAATTTTCCTCCTAGTGAACATAAAAAAGTTTTTAAATAAATGAAAAAAGTTTGACTTATCAATTTTTAACCGTAAATAAAAAAAATTTGAAGGTTTTTCGACAGTAACGGTGTGTTACCTGTACCTATTTACCAAAGATTGATTTTATTTCTTGGTATCCCATTTGGGGGGTGAAAAATTGTGCACACACATGTCTTTTACTCAAGAAAAATATTGTTTTTAATTTGATAAAAAGGGCTTTATCTTTTTGCTGCTATGTGATTGATTTCGGCATACCCCTCGATTTTTTGTGTGAAATCACGGTTTTTTTTTGAATTTTTTTTTTTTTGGTATTAAAAGGCTCAAACTTACTTTTAGAACTATAATGTTGGTATTTGTATTCTCCTCCTTTGAAAATGTATGAAATCTGTCTCTTTTAAAAATAACCTTAAAACCCTTTAAAAACTTTGTGTGAATGCAGCGGGGTTTTTTTTTTTGAAATTTTTTCTTTTGGGTTTATAGGCTAAAATTACATTTGAGAACTATAATGTTGGTTTTTGTATTCTTCTCACCTTGAAAATTATGTAATCTGTCTCTTTTAAACAAATTTAAAAAACCTTGTGTGAAATTTCCCTTTCCAGCTAGAGAAGCTTTAGTAAATATTGTCAAGTCAACTATCTTTAAAGATTTTATCAAAATTTTTCCCATAGAGCACGCTTATAGTTAATTTTTTTTGTTGATTTTATATAACACGCTTCGTTAAAATTATCTTCCTTTTAAAGAACGTTAAAAATTTTTCCCAAAAGTTTAAAAACCTAGCAGTCATATGCTTTTTTACAACACTGGAGTGGACTTAAAAAGTGTGATGATGTAGGCAAAAAAATTTTTTAGTCGGAGTGAAGCTTAAGCGAATTTTTTCCCCATAGTGGGGAGGGGGAAGTCATTCGAGGGAAATTAAAATCAGCGAAATTTTCATGACGGAATAATCTATCCAAAAAGCAAAGACTATTGCAATTCCGGGGGAAATGACCCAACTTTTTTAAAAGTAAAGGGGAAAGCGGGAAACATAGAGAATCTTATGTCGATAAGATTAACAACCCGTAATTTTCAGAACTTTGATTGTTCAGTAAAAATCTCAACCCCTTCTCTCCCTGAAAGACTCGCATTTTTTAGTCTTTATTAACGAAAATTAAAAGGAAGTTGGAAGGGGGAAACGCTTGTCCAACAATTAATGTAGGGGTAATCTAAAAATGTTAACACCTGCCTGTGTTAGTACTTCGTGTTGGGGGGGGGAGATGAAAAAATCACCCCTTTTTTTGCAAAGTGATGGTCACTTTTAAGTCCGAGGAATTAAAATCACAGATTGGGATGCATGCTTTACATGTTTTAAAGCAGCTTCTTCTTCCCACCACGGAAGTGGAGGGTTGAGGACCGGTGAAATACTTAGAGCTTAAACTAGCTAAATTTTTTCCTTTGGCTTTTCCAGAATTTCCTTACCGGATTTGAAAAATTTTTAAATGATCAAATTAAATAAAAATGTGCCCGAAAATGTTTTCGGGTATGTGCAGTTTTTCTATACCAGTGAAAAAGAAACGGGTCGAGTGAAAAATTTAAATTTCCTGGAAAAGGTAAACAAAATATGGATTGTTTTAAATTACCCTGTGAAAATACCGAAAATTAGCAAATTTTTTTAAAAACAAAAAATTCATTAATGATATGGATCCCGGGGGGAAATTTTTCCCTTAAGGATAACTAAGGGTTTTTAGTCGTGAAAATTCCAGTGATTGTTTTTTCTTTTCCAATGGGTTGGGGGGCCCCGGGGGGAATTTTATAAAGAAACTTGAGCAGATTTCTAAATCACTGACCAGACCGATGGGAATCTACTATGAAAATAATTTTAATAGTTTTTCCCGAGGAAAATCTGGGGGGATGGCATAGTAGGGTGTGCGATTTCGATCTCAGAAGATACAGATCCCCAAAAGAAGGGGAAATAAAATATTGAAATTGTCGACATAAATCATATCAAAAAAGTCCGATTGATTATGCAGATTTTAGTTTTTTAATATTAAAATATCGGGTATGCACCTAACCCTGCCCCATCACAACAAAAATGACAAAGCATACGCCATCGGTTTAAATTTTGTAATATCGTTTTCCAAAGGTAAATGTTTTGAAACCTCCTGTTGTCTATAGGGGAAAAAATGTTGGGGATCCCTTTTTCATAAACTTGTTGAAGAAAAAACCAAGTCATCGGTGGAAAAACCATTTAGGAAAAACCACCCCCAGTTCAGCTGACCGGGTTTTCAAACCCGATCCCCCCACCCCCAGTCAAACTCAAATGACAAGCGCTTTAAACCCAATACGCCACCGATGCGGGTTTTTTGTATATGTTAAAATTTTTCAAAATTTTTTTTTTTTTTTTTGCGAACATTAAATTTTTTGTTTTTTAAGTGGAAAATTTTTTTAGTGTAAATGTTTTTTGTGTAACGTTTTTTTTCATTTTTAAAAGTAACAACATATTTTTTAAAAAAATTTTCAAGTCAAAAAGGTAAAATTACTATGATTTTTTTTGTAAAAGTTAAATATATTATTTATCAAAAAAATTTTTTTTGCAAAATTTTAAATTTCTTTTCGTTTCAGAGGCTAATTGTTTTAGTATAAATGTTTTTTATTAGTCAACGTATATAGTTACATATTTAAAATGTAACAACAAAAATTTTAAAAAATTTTTTCAAGATCCTCAAAGTGTTTTTACTTTGTGTTTTTTTTTGTAAAAGTAAATATTTTTATTAAACATTTTTTTTTGCGAACTTTAAAATTTTTGTTGCTGTTTAAGGATAATTTGTTTAGTGTAAAGCAATATTATCCCAAAAGTTATAGTTTCATATTTAAAACAAAACAACATATAATTTAAGTTAATTTCAAGATCATCAAATTGTATTACGGGGATTTTTTGTAAAAATTTTAAAATTATATTATTATATAAAATATTTTTGCAACTTAAAATTTATTTTTTTTTAAGGTTTGGGAAATAAATTTTAAAACGGGGTTTTTGTTTGCGTTTAACGTCACCCTTATCCCCCCCCCCTATCCTAGAAGCCCGTCTGAACATTAGGGACAAAATATTTCTTTTTGGGGTAGAAACCCTAAGCAAAACCCAAATGGCCATCTCCTTCATGTCTTTGATTCTCCTACCACTTATTTAGGGATTAAAAATAATAAAATTTTTAAAAAGTTTTTTATTGACAGTCGCTTTTTTTAAATTTTTAAAACTTTTCATAACAACAACAACACAATATTATTTGGTCTTTTGAAAAATACATAGCAAAAAAAAACTTAATCACTCCTTTACCTAAAAAAGAATCATGGAAGAATAAAATCTTTCTACCATCTAGAAAATGATAGGACCACCCCCAAAATAGTTCAGGAACGGAGATGTGCTAAACGTATATTGACCTGTCCCCCCGTTTTTAACTGGCAAACTTACTTTCCCAAAAACTCAGCAAAATAAAATTTTTTTTCTTTTCCCAATAGCAAAACGTTTAATCTTTTTATTACACAATTTTCGTTTAAGCCTTAACCGGGTTGTTTCCCCCTTGGGTTAAGGCCCACAAAATACCCCCTCGTCTCAAACAGGCACCGGGTTTGGAGCATTTGGGGTGTTTGATGACATTGATGTTTTCCCAAAATAAGATGGAACTTTGCGAGGCCCGCAGCATTTTAATGGCATAACCCAAATTGGAGTGCACAAAATAAACACTCTCGCTCAAGTAGCAACGCTTCTACTCAAAAAACGCGTTTCCCTCCTCTCCCCTTTTTTCAAAATACACCGCTACTCGATGATGCAGCAGGTGCTAAAAACCATGAGTAGTCTAGTTTTTTAATTCACTTTTTTAAACATCCACTTTGTCCTCCGAATATATCATACAGCGTTTTTTTTAGATTTAAATCCTAACCCCAAAATAATAATTGTTTTGGAACAGTGGCGACTCGTGACCAAAAAAAATAGGTGGGCACAATTCAAATATTCTAAAAAATGATAATAAATATATAAAATTTTTTTAATAATATATAATATTTTTAAAAATTTATATTTTTTACACTTTTATTTTTTAACCTTCAAATTTTTACATATTTTTTACTTGGGAAATTTTTTACATCAGTAGGGTGTGTGTGTACTTCGAAAAAAATATGGGATTCGATTTTTTAAAAAGAAAAATCCATTTTTATCAATTACGAGTTTTAGGGTAAAAAAAAAATTGACAGCTAAAAATATACCAAATTTTTTTAGTAAAATTTACTGACATTCTGAGTGTATTTACGTAAATAACAAACCAACTTTAATTTTAAAAAAAAAAATAGAAAATTGAACACACCTACATTTTAAATTTTTTACTTTGCTGGGCAATCATAAATAATTAAACCCCTTTAGATAAATTACTCACATAATAAATGAAGCCTTATTGACAAAACCCCAAAAATTTAAATCTTAAACCCCCAAACACTTTAATAAAAACTCCATTTTCTTTTTTGATTTTGCGAATTTCTCAATCACTTTAGAGTTAAAGTCTGAAATGTTCATAATAAAGTTTCTTCGACAGACAGCATGGAAGAGGGACAAAACCTTTTTCCCGGTGCAAGTTTTTCTTAAAAATGTTTTGCACGTTTTTTGTTTAGAAAAACATCTTTCTGCTTTTGCCGTTTTAATGGATTTTTTTAAAATATTTAAAAGTTTTTTGGGATTCTTTAAAAATTTCACTTAAATTGTTTTCATTTATAAATGAGAACAGAGGGCAAAGCGCCAGACATATTTTGAAATTCATCCTGAATAAATGAATTAGCTTGTGGGGGTGTTTTTTTGCATCTAAAAATGGTAAGAATTTTTTTGGAGTTTAAATAAATTTTTCAGGAAACACCTTCAATAATCAGGGGAAAAATTTTCTGGCAAAAAAAAAATTTGCAGCAAAAAGATGATCATAAAGCTGAATTGTCTTTTGCTTTACCCGTGATGAGTCAAGACCCTTTAGCCTTCTATTACGAGTGGGCTCTCATTTTGTCTCCGCTTTTTTTTATTTTCATCAAAAATCATCGTTATATTATTTTTTTATTTTATTTTGGAAAATTTTCCCCTATAAACAATCATTTTGTTTTTTACAAAAAGCTGGATCAGTTTCTCTTTTTTTCAAAGTTATAAAATTTCTACATGAGGCATTATTTTTGAAAAAAAGTTACCAAAAAAAAAAAAATCACCCCCTAAAGTTCTCTTCAGACCAGACCTTGTTCAATTTTAGCTATTGTTTAAAGTCATCTCTCGTTTTATTGTGTCCATGCACTTGAAAATTCTTCTTGTATTTTCCAAAAAGTGTTTTCTGTTCGAGAATGAAAGTTCCATCTTGTAGGGCTGCGTGGTAAACGTTTACCCACAAAATTCACTAAAATCCTGTTCTCTGAGGGGATTTAAAAAAAAAAATTTCAAAACCTCCTAAACGGCGAAAAAAAAAAAAGGGCATTACGATTAATTGAAGCTGCATTTGACTTATTAAAATTTAGTTGATGTGCATTACAGGAACATAAGCCCGTTAGGTAGCTCGCTTTATTTTCCCCGAACACCATTGAGAGATCCCCATAACTGAAGCACATCATATGATTGTGCTATTAACTTTTGAGGCTCTTTCTCTTCATGTTGACTAGTTTTCCTCTTGGCAAATTTACAAAAATGCAGCTATGAAATGGGGGGTTTTTTATAGTTCCAAAATCTTTCCCCTGGCTTTCCCTTTAATATGTATCGGTAAACTTAAACCCTTTTAAAAGTAGGAGACATCAGTTGTTTTCTTGCTATAACACCAAAAAAAAACTGGGTTTTTAATTTTTTTGAAATTTCTTCATGACAAAAAATCCAGCATGCATTGAAGTATTTTATTCTGAAATTTAACTAGAGGTGCTTTAAAAAATGTTGATTTTTTAAATGCCCTTTCAAAGCATCATCCAACCCGCACTGAAATTGACAGTCCACAATATTACAGGGCTAAAGATGAATCATTTGTCTGACCTTTAGGGCCAGTTCAAAAACGCCACAGAATCGAATACGTTTAGGGTAATATTTAAAACATACTGTTGTTAGTCACTTTTCTATTTTGAAGTCGAAGCTCTTTTGTAAACCAGAAATCTAACTGTGAGTTTTGGTCTTGCCAAATACAGCCAAATCTAAGAAATTGTTCTTGTGTAACAATGATATTTTTTTGCTTTTTAATTCGTCACTTAAATGGTTCAAATCTATTACCCCAAATTCGTCCCAAAATAAGTAAACCCAAAAAGAAAAAAAGAAAGCAAACAATGCATTTTTTACATTTTCAACACATAGCCATGGGTGCTTTTTGTAAGTTTCTACGTTGAATTTTCTAGTAAACTCTCATTTTTAGTTTTTTTTAGTTTTTTTTAGAACAATATTTGGTGTCGGTCTACCAAGTTTTTTAATTTCAATTTTTTTTTGAGTACACAAAGAAAATTTTTTTTTGTAAAAAGTTTTGCACAGAATTCATTTCGATATTTAAAAAAAAAAAAACTAACTCGAACCGTTTACAAAAAAACAACTATTTACATAAACCAAGTTTTTTTTTAATTAAAGTTATGCACAAAATTCTTTTTTATATTTAAAAAAGCATAAAACAGTAAATTATTATGAACTAAAATTTAAAACCCATTTTTAAAAAATCATTTTTCTTTAAATTTAATTTTGTCAGATTTTAAAAAAAGAAAACCCCACTTTAAAAAACTTTAAAACTGGAGTAATGCTTTGGTTTTTTCAAAAAAATGCCCAAATTCGCTATAATGGCCCAGGCCATGTGTTAAAGGTCCACTTTTTTAAAAAAAGTGCAAGGTCAAAAAACCTCTCTTTTCTCTATGGGCAGCTAGTGGTTGCACGCTCCCGGGGTTTTGTAAAATACTGAGACAGCGTAGCAGTCAGGAAAACAGGTGGAATAGTAAATAGAATGAAAAACGCAAGAGATAGCTAATTTTAAGAAATATATTTTAAAAATCGTTTTTACTATGAATGTTAATTGTTATTATTTTAAAAAAAAAATGTTAAATACTATTTTGTGTGAAATTTTTAAATGGTGCCTTGCACCTGCGAACTTAAGGGGAGTCGCCCTGCTTTTGGAAGGAAGACTTACCGAAAATGCCCCGACCGTGTATTTGTCTTGGGTGTTTTTACCATAATTTTAAAATTTGAATAATTTTTTTACATATTAAATCCCCGAGTTTAGGGTTCTTCGGACTTTACCCCCTCGGTGGTGGGGGGTGGGCAACAGGTGACTTACTGACTGGTAGGTGGACACTTTTGGTGGCGAGTACTCAGGCGATCTGATGCTGGAGATTACGACTCTTGCTGGGGATCGGGGGGCGGGGGACGCCGTTACTTCTGGGGGTGGAGGTGGTGAGGGGGTGTGGAGCTCGGAAGGGTGGGGGGTGGTGGCCTGAGAAACACAGCCACAACGTCCCCTTTGCGGGGGAAAATTTTACACGGCGCCCCCATATCAACAGTAAGTTTCTCGTTTTTCCGTTGAGTATACTCCATCGGGGTACCCGTCATTTGGCCAAAGGCATTTGGCCTAAAGTGTAGGCTAAACGCCTTTTAGGCCAAATGCCTTTTAGGGCCAAATGCCTTTAGGCCAAATGCCTTTTTTGGCCCAAATGCCTTTTAGGCCAAATGCCTTTAGGCCCCAAAGCTTTAGGCCAAACGCCTTTTAGGCCCAAAAACCCCTTTTTTGGGCCCAAATGCCTTTTAGGCCAAACGACTTTTTGTAAAGTTTAATTTTTTTGCCCTTTAATTAAAATTTTTGCTGTCTCCGGAAATTCGTTTTAAAATTTGTAGTAAAGGGGAATAGATGGCGAGGGGTGTTTGGGGTTTTTGTTAAATAGTTATACTCGTTCAAAATATATTTTTTCTTTTCTCAATTTTCTACTTCCCCAAAGGGTTTGCAGACGTCCATTAACCTGTTATACCATTTTGTATGTTGAACTTTTACTTGCCAAGGGTTTTTTATAATTTTTTACAAGATCTTGTTAATGTGGGGAGTGCAGGCCACCACCGTGGTTCGGATTCCCGTAAACTGTAGGGGGCCTTTTTATTTTATCTCACAATCACCCTAACCCACCAATTGGTAAGGCGTATAACCCCCAACGGGTAGTAAACGAGGGGGTAATAATAAAATAATTTTTTTACCCCTTTTGTACCAGAAATTAAAAAGTTTTGTACCCGTTTCCCTTTTTTTTTTTGCAATCTTTTGGTTACAAACCCTTTTAATAATTTTTTTTTATTTTTTAATTTTGAATTTTTTTTTTTTTAAGTGCCAAAGTATATTTTATCAGTCTTTCTAAGTATATTTTTTATTTAATTTTGCTAAGGGAATTTAAACAAACATTATTTTTTTTAAATATTACTTACTCGAGTTTTGCCCACGGCTTCGCCCCAAATTTTTGGGTTTGGGTTTTAAAATTTTTATTTTTTAGCAAATCACTAACGGTTTTCTAAACTCTATACTCTTTGGGCCCTTTTATGAACATAAAATTAATTGTTAAGACCTTTTTTTAGAATTAAAAAAAACTTGTTTTGTTTTTAAAAAACAAAAATGAGACACTTATTATTTAAATTTATTTAGTTATTTTTTTGATAAAACTTTGTAGAAGTTTATAAAAATATAAGGTTTTTAAGATATTAATTAAATTTTTTGCTTCATGGCCAAAAAGAATTTTTAATTTTTTTTGTCAATATAAATTTTGGCAAGCGAAAGAAATGAGAAATTGGTTCAACCTCACAAAACCCTTTTCGCGCCCCGCAGTTTGAGAAAACCTGATCTAAAATACCAAAAAACAATTTTAGACACGTATGGGCGAAAACTTTTTATGTTTAGAAGCCACAAATTAACTACACCTATAAGAAAAACTATTTTTTAAAAATATATATAATCTATTTTATATATATATATATATAATATATATATGCGTCTTTGCATCAATATTTGCCGTTTCGCAAGACATTGTTGAAATGAACACCAAAAAAAAATAGTTTTTTTTTCTAAATTAAAAATGAATTAATTTTAAAGAAACCTTAGTAATAAACCTCACTTATCAAATAAATTTTTTTTTTGTTAAATTTTTTTTCATTGGTTTTTGAAAAATTTCCCTTCTCCTCCCAACATATTTCTCTAACTCCCATTTAAACACATGTTTTAAGAATACTTTCTTTACAAGTTGTTCTTTACCGCCAGCCAAATTTCGATTTTTAAAATATAGTTTAAAAAGGTTTTTTTTAACTCCCCCCCCCCCCCCCCCCCTTATTTTATGGATTTTCATTTTTAAAATGCCAACTATTAGTTATTTGGGGTGGTGATTTACGGTCATGCCAAAAATTTAATTTTTTAAAGCCCCCTGCACTGGATGTAGTATTTCTATTAATTTTGTAGTTTTGGGACCCCCTTTATTCCCCAACCCCCTTTGAGAAAATTTTGTTAATGTTATTTGGGCCCATCGGGGTTTGATTTAAACTTTTTTTATCTGTCAAAATTTTATTTTTTTCCAATCTCAAAAATTTTTTTTATTTTTATACTCCTCACCACTATTTTCAGAATGAAAATTTTTAAAAAATAATAATTATAATAATATTTTTTTTTTTTATTATTTCATTAAATTTTATTTTATGTAAATGTTATTTTTGTTGTTTCCCGTACCTAATTAAAAATTTAAATTCTTTACAATACAGAGAAGTAATTTAAATATATTTTTTTGAAAAAAGTTGCCCCCAAGCTCCCCCTTTCCCCCTGCAATTTCCAACTCACTGAGAAATTTTAAATTTTTTAAAGGTTTTTTGGTCATCTTGATGGGGCCTTCCTTTTTCTAAGGCTATAGAGTTGTAGGGAAGGTCGTTTACTTTTCGGCCAATTCAGCTCTACCCTAAGGGTACGGTCAACACGCGCGACATAAAATAAAAAAAAACACATTGGTTTAATGGGGGGGGGGCCACCTGGAGCGAGCGCGGCGCTTGAAAGATGAACTGGTTCTATTTTTTCAAAGGGCCCGCGCTCGACCCCATCGTCAGTTTTCAGGCCCCTAGGCATATTATTGTATGTTTGGGTTTATTGAGTGCTGGGGGGGAAAACTTTTTTTCATTTTTAATATTTGAACTTTTTTCTATCAGGAGGTTTTTAAAACCCCTTCTTTTAAAAAGGCCCCCGGTGACCTGGTGGTCGGGGTAAGGGTTTTCAGATTCGTGCGGCGGCGGGGTTTTTTTCCTCGGTCCGGCAAGATTTATCCCCATTCCAAAACCCTTCCTTCACCTCTGGCAAGACCTTTGTGAATGGGGGAAGCCAGGCTCCACCTTTTTTTTCGGGATTCCACGTTAAATTAAGTCCTTCATTTTATCTCAAATCACCCCTACCAATTACACAATTTTGCGTAAATGCATTAACCCCAACGGGAAATAAGACGGGTTTGGGAAATAATTTTTAATAATAAAAATAATTTAAAAAAATAATGGCCCAATTTAATTGGTAAGCCAAAAAAATAATATAATGTTATATGTTTTAAACCCGATAAGTTAAAATACTTCAAAATTTTCCCGTAGCCCCTTTTTTTCAAAAAAGAAAACCCATTGTTTGGAGGGGAGTATGAAAAAAAAAAACCCACAAAATAAATAAGTTTTAAAAATCACCTTCGTTCACTGAGCCAAGATTCGAACCTTTGCCTCCTAGTCAAAAACTATCGAGTGCAACGCACCTTCCCCATGGGCGGCAAATCGATTTTAAAAACTTTAGTACAGTACCATACGCATTTCTCAAATTTTTTAATTGGGGCACTTTACTTTTTTTTTTTTTAAAAAACACAATATTTTTTTGTGAATTTTTTGAGGGAGAGAAGTTAAGTGTGTTTTTACAGAAATCTTCTCTAACTAGGGGGGGGGGGGGGCGGGGATTATTTTTTGGGGTAAGGTGTCAACTTCTGTGCTGGGAGCCCGGGGTTCCCAAACCCGGTCCCGGCACAGTTTAAAACTCATTTCAAAACCCCTTCCCTTTACCCCTGAAAAACTTTGTGAATGTGGGGAAGCCAGGCCGCCACGTGGTTCGTTTCACTTAAACGTAGGGGCCCTTCATTTCATCTCACAATAACCCTACCCCTTACCATTGGTAAGGGGCGTATAACCCCCAAAAAGGGTAAAATAACGCGGTGCTAATAATAATTAATTAGGCCGCTAATTACGCGCTCGCTCGCGCGCTCGCCCGTTTGGCCACCCCCGTCGTTACGGCTCCCCTCGCAGCTTGTCTTTTTGGCCCCGAAAAACCCAAACCGCGCGCTCTGTAAGTTGATCGTAACCTATAAGGGTTTGCTTCGTTCAGATCATGTGACTGTGTAGTGCAGCAACTTTTTTTAAAATTTTATTCAGCACCACGTCTTACTACCCCTTTTGGTTTTTTAGCCAAAAGTACAAAATTACGCAAGGATTTTGGGAAATTGGGGAAGGTTGAATTAGTGGAAGTGAACCCGCTTTTTGGGGTGGAGGGAGGTGGAAAAAAAATTGAGGAAAAAAAAAAACCCCCCCCCCCCCCCCCCCCCCCCCCCCCCGTTCAGAGATATGGTGTTATACACCATGACCCCCCCCAAAAAGATTCTGAGTCAAAAAGAAGATGTATTCCCTTCTAAAACTAGATGGAAAAGGAGTCATGATTCGTATTTTTTTTGTTTCAGAACATTTTTTTCACCTTGAATATAAACGAGCCCTTCAGTCCTAACAGGTAATTTCCTTAAAAAAGCAAATTAAAATCCCCCTTTTATTTGTATGTTCCGAAAATGTTACCCAAAGGGGAAAAAATATATCCCCGTGAATTGGGATTGTTTTTAGATTTACGAAACAAATAGTAAGTGGTTTCATGGGTGTTAAACGGCCCCACCCCCAATAGTTTAATTTTAGGAAAAGCCCCCTTCTTAGTAAAAATTTAAAGATTTTTTAAATGGGGTTTCTTAACTGAAAAGATTTACTATGCATTTTATAATTATTAAAAAATCGATCTTGCTTCATTAATGTGGACAGTGTTAATGTTTTTTTCCCCTTTTGCAAGGTGGTTTTTAGTTTTATGTTATCCGTGCCATTTTTAAAAAAACTTTAAAAAAATTTATTTCAAATTTTTAAAAATCCGGGGCTTTGTATGACCAACATGAATAGTTTTTTTTTACAAAACATATTTTATTTATAATGAAAAATTTAAAATTTAGTACGCAAGTTAAGAAAGTTTAAGGTATTGGTGACGAAAAATGTTCACATTAAAAATTATGTTTTAAATTTTCAATTAAATTTAATAACCCCTTTTTGTAAGGGCCTTTTATTCATAAACCAATTTGTAGTTATGAAAATGTGAATTTATTTTAATTTTTAAACTGGTTGTGTAAACTTATTTTTAAAAGGGTAATATAGATTCAGCAAATTTGTTTTATATAATTGGGTAATAATATATGCCCCCCCTCAAATTGGAAAAATATGTGTGTCCCCCCCTATACCCCCCACCCCCCCCTCCTCATTTGGGAAAATAATTTGTCCTCAAAGATTGAAGTTCAAACCCCAGCGGGTTTTTAAAAAAAGGGTTTTTTTCCCTTAAAAGGTACCCCATCTCAATATACGAAAAATTTTGGAATTCAATCTAAAGTAACATTCCCTATTCCTGGTTCATTTGGGGAAATTGATGTATTTTCAACTCAAGGGGGAAAGTAAAGTCACAAGAAAAAAAACCTTTTGTGATGACTTCAAGGTATCGGCGGCTTTTAAGTGTTGGGCGAGGTAGTTTTTTGAAAAAACTATTTTTAAGGAGTTTTTAGGTGCTTGACCCAAGCCAGGGAAAATATTTGAAAAGGGGAATCCCCTAAAAGCTTTTTTGGGGGTTTTCCAAGCATTTGAAATAAAATAGATTGTTATAAAAACTTTTTAAAGTTTGATGCAAAACCATTTTCAGCTTCAAATTCAAGTTATCAGGGGGGGTTTAAAACAAAATGGAGGGAGGCCTTTTCCCATGGGGGGAGAAAAATTTTGGGTAATACCCCCCCCCCCCATCCCCTTCCCCTTTCCCCAGTTCACCTCAATGAGTACACTCGATAAAAAAACTGTGACGACAAACGAAAAATGTAGATTATTTCCTCAAATTGACAAACTAACTTAAATCTAAAACAAATACAACACCCCCCCGGCCCCCTGACAGTTAATTATCATTGTGAAAGGGGGAAAAAAGCACATCAACCAAATGATACGTTTTTGGGAAATTCCCGGGAATCGAACCCCGGGGGGGAACCTTTACTCAGTATACAAACACGCTCCCAATGAGATAAAGTGTCGGTTTTGTTTTGAGATCAACATTTATAGGTTTTTGTGTTGTTGCAAAATAATTCTAATTACGTATAAAAAAATTACACCCTCGTACAAAAATAAACCTGTACGTTGGGAAACGCTATAAACTCCCTATCTCATAAGTCATCGATAAATATAATTTTTTTTAAGTGACCGGGGGGTCGGGGTGTAGTGTATTCTTTTTTTATATCATTCAAGTTTTTAAATTAAAAAAAACTTGTGGATTTAATTTTATTTATTAATGTATAATATAGTGAAAAATTTTTTTATGAGAGTTCGGCTTTTCTTTTTTTGGTACAAAGGCTCCTTCGGTCAAAAATTGAGAACCCCTGGCTAAGTCAAATTGTTAATGTTTAATAACACGCTTGGTTTTGCTTTGAGGTTCGAAGTACTTTAGTATTAAATTTTTTAACCGAAAATTGGGGGGGGTGCGATGATTTTGAAGCTTTATAAGCGAGGTCCTCGATTTTTAACCCATATTTGTGTTAAAAACTTAAAAACTTAAAACGAACTTAACTCCAAATGGTGGCTACTTTTTATACATTTTCTTGTATACAATGTAGGGACATATGGTTGGTGTTTTTTTAAATGGAATTAAGGGGCACTTTTAATAGTGTGTTTTTTTGAATATAAAGTTTTAAACCAAGTCTTAACCAAGTTTTTAAAAAGGAGCTTGTATACGACCATCTTTTGTTTTAAATGTTTTAGTTAAAAAAAAAATAATTTATGTTTGTATTGAAATTTTGGGGGTTATGGGGGAAGGGGCCGTGTCTCCCCCCCAAGAGGCCCCACTGGTTCTAAGTAAACGCTTAGTTTTGGGTCATTTTATGATAGATTTTAATTAATTTAAAAATATGATATTTATTAAATGGTTTTTAGAATTATAACCCCTCTTTTTCTCGTAAAAATGAAAAAAATCAAAAGGTATACCTTTAGTTTTTTTTTAATTAAAGGGTAAAAAACTTTTAGTTCAAAACCCTTAAAAAAGGTTTAGATTATTTTTATAATAATATTTTAAAAGTTAAAAATGAAATTTTTTGAGCCAGGTTTTTAAAGGAGTCTCTATTTATATTTTTAGTCAACATAGTAAGTATGTTTTTATCTTAAAAATTTTTAAATAAATTTAAATTGTATTAAAATTATACAAAAATTACTTTTGTTATATTGAATTTTATTTTCACTGTCTTAAAAATTTTTTTCTGAAAATAGAGTAAGCTCTAGTATTTGTTTTTTTTTTCATTGTATCTTCACCCCATCAATGCTTTCCAATTTTTTTAGCAATTGAAGGTGGATGAGGAAGATGAATTATAGAAGTACCCTTTTGCGTGGAAAAAACGGGAAACTTTGGGAAAAAAAATTACCTTGACATCGGTAATGAGCAGGCCGGGGTATACATTTTTGTCCTCGATTCATTATTTTATATAAAAATCTTTCTTTCAAAAATGAAGATGAAATAATATTTAAAAAAAAATTGATATCAAAAACTTTAAAAAACAAAAAATATAAAATCAATACATTATTTAATCTATAAAAGCAAAGGATGAAGCAAGACAGAGGTACCCCCCAACAACTCTGAAAACCAAAACAAAATTATGTTATGGGTTTGAAAAAGAACAAAAGGGAAAATTGCCCGGGGAAAAATGAAATTTTTGTTTTGGTTTACTTCAAAGGGCGTTTGTATTTTTAAAAAGGGGGGAGGAAAAGGGCTGCTGCCTAATCCCCCCTTCAAATTTTTGTGAGTGCGACGGAGAAGGGAAAGAGAAGATTTTGCTGTTTGCCACGAACTCAAGTTGGCCCCCCCACTTCTGAAAAAAAAAAAAAAAAAAAAAAAAAAAACCCTTTTTTGTCTAAACGTTTGTGCCTATTTGTGCTATATGTCCCGAACATGAAAATTTGTGCTGGAAACTGGCCAATTTTTGAAAAATATTTAAGTGGGGGGCCAGCTTGGCTCAAGCTGCCCCCCCAAATTGAAAAACCAAAAATAACAAAATTTATTTAAGTCAATCCATTGTGTCCTTTTTCTATATGTGCCCGAAAAATGAAATTTTGGGGCTTTAAAAAATTTTTAAAAAACTAAAGAACAATTAATGGGGGGCTAAATTGAGTCTTCCTTTACCATAACCTGTAAAAAATTGAATTCAAGCAGGCCCCCCCCACATTTTTTTAAATATCAATGAACAAAAATTTCTATTTTCACCATTGTTTGTTTTTTTTTTTGGGGGCCATATGTGCCCAAAAAAAGAGTATTTTGTGCTCTATAATTGAAAAAACTAGAAAACTTAAAGGTGGGCTAGTTGGCTCTAGTTTGGGTCGCCTTATTAAAGTTATCTAAAAGGCCTAATTACACCCCTAACGTTAATTTTGGGCACATATGACACAAACTAAGAAAAACGAATGGGAAAAACAAATTTTGTTAAAAATTTATATTTAAAAAATGTGGCTGGCCAGCTTTAAATATATTTTTCTCAGTTTATGAAAGGGGGGTTTTGAGCCCGCCCTTAAAACTCTTTAATTTTTTTATTTTAAGCAAATGTTCTTTTGGGCACACTGAGCACAAATGGAAACAATGGTTTTACTTAAATAAATTTGGTTTGTTTGTTTTTCAAATGTCGGGCTTCTTGAGTCAAGTTGGCCCACCCCCCATTAAAAATTTTTCTAAAAATTGCCCTTTTTAACGCACAAATTTCATGTTCGGGACTATGAGCATAAAAAGCCAAAGATTAGACAAAAAAAAATTTTTTTTCTGCAATGTGGCGGGCCAACTTAGGGCGTTGTTTGCATTGGCTATAAGAGTGTCACTTTTTGGAAGGGAAACAAAACGATCCTAGGGTGAGATATTTTTTTTTTTTCCAACCAAAGTCATCAAATTTATCCCCCTTGCCTCGCTGCAGCCATTGGGATTTTGGAGGTCCCCTTGTTACATCGCGTTTTTCTTTTCCCTAGGGGTTATCATCTGTTTAAAAGGTACCCATTTTTATTTTTTTTCGTTTTATGAAGACTTAAAAAAGCCCCCAAAGACAATTCCATAAAAACTTTTTAATTTTTTTTACAAGTTGAAAAATTCCCGAGAATCTTTGCAAATTACAGGGGGGGAAATTTGTAATAGTTTTTAAACAAAAGGAAAACCCATTGTGTTAACATAGCCCCTGTTGTTAAAAAATATCACCGTAAAAAATAGTTACACTGTTTGAAAAAAAAAAACTTAAATTTTATTAATAAATTATAATAATTCTAACAATAATAATAAATAGAGTTAAGGACTTCAAAACCATAATTTAAGTTTATATATATTAAAAATATATTTAAAAATATATATATTTTATATATAAATTTTTAACCCTTGTAATATTTAGGCAAAATTTATTTATCGTCACATTTTTTATATATTAATTATTAATACAATAGATAAAAAAAAAAAAAATGTTCTATATTCTCAGTAGCGCTAAAAAGAAAATTTTTGGGCTCACTCAGACAAATTTTTAAAGTGGGTAGGTTGAATATTGGTTTCCACTTTCATTTTTCCTTTTTGAATAAGGTGCAAAAGTCCCCCAATTTGAATGTAGCAATAATTTTACCGAGGTAAACGATGTGGAATGGGATTTTTTATTGTTTTTCGTTAAAACTTTTTTGGGGGAGAATATTAACAAGGGAAAAAATTCGGAAATCTATATATTAAAAGGGATATTTAAGTGTTTTGTTAAATAATGATCTAGTTGTATGTAGGTATTGCAAAGTTTTTAGAAATATTGTAAAATACCCCTTGCACAGTTGTGCTATTATTTTCAATGAAAAAAACTAACGTACCTTTACTTTCCGGAAGATAACGAAGGTTTTAAAAATTTCTTTTGGCCCAAAAGACTTTTGGCCAACTGCCTTTTTGGCCCAAAAGCCTTTTTGGCCAAATGCCTTTGGCCCAAAAAAAATTTTTAGGCCAAATGTTTTTGGGTTTTTTTTTAGGCCAAAATTTCCTTTAGGCCCCAAAAGCCTTTTAGGGGCCAACTGCCCGTCCCCCCTTCCATCGCTTTATGTGTGGGCAGGGAATTTGCAAAACTCGATAAGCCTCCTCCTTAGTTTTTTAAATTTCTGTCTACCCAAAAGCCACACTGTGAAAAATTTTCTAATCATATAGGCACGCCCCCCCCTCTTTGAACCCAACATTAAATTAATATGGCCCTTCTAAGCGGTGGGGATCTGAAGTAAAAATTCATAATAACCGCCCACTGCCGATGTTTTCGTTGTTAATGCGCGTCCCCTTAAACGCGCCAAAAATTACAATGGTAGGTGAACCCGGGTTTTACTCTGGCGCAGGTAAAAAAAACCAGTTTTTTCTTATTTAAACTCAACACGTCTTTTTCTGTTAAAAGTACCCAAAACGACGGGTAAAAATAAACAAAAACTCCCGTCTAGATAGGGGTATTGACGTCTCCAAAACTTTGTATTTACTGCTTTTAATTTATCCACCGAGTCTTTGATCTCGGTTTTAAACACACAATTTTTTCGGTCTGGGCACGGCGTCGACAATATTTACCGCGCTGTAACTTGTCCCTCTTTAACCGTCTTTCAAAGCTTTAATAAAAAGAAACCCAACAAGTGGGGCCCCCCCCCCCTCTTTTTAGCCACCCCTTTTCCCTCCCAGTTTGACGTCACATGGGACGAGAAAAGAACAGGGGGCCCATCTTTCTTGTCTCGACTTGCTTGTCTGCCTGCCAACCTGGCCCAGGGAGAACCCGTTTCCGGGGGCAATGACCCAATAATTTTCTTGTCCAACCGTCTTTTCGGGGTGACATGCTGTCCTGGGTAAAACCCCTTTTCGCCCCCGCGACAAATTTTTGCCCCAACTTGTCTTGTCGACCCCGCCAGCTGGTGCCCGGGTTGCGACAATTCCCTTAAGGGGGGGGGATCTCAAGGCAGGGGGGACCATTTATCACACTCTCTTTCCAAACGGCGTCAGGAGAGGTTCGTGCTGCCGTTTTGGTACGTCCGACAGAGCCTGTGATGGAGGGCCCAAAAATTTTTTTTCTATCCCGAAAAAACCCCTACGCGAGGTCCTAATAAACAAAAAAAAAAGCACAACGCCCAATCAAAATTAATAAAAACTCCCAAAACCTCATCCCAGCAAAAAAAAAAATTTAAAAATCATTAATAATTAATCATCAAAACCAAAATTCCCGGGGTTGGTAGGCTAGGGGGTGGTAGGGGAGGTTTGTAGGGAGAGGGGCTTGTAGGGGAGGACGTAATCAGCACTTGGGAAAAAGAGGTCAGGGGCGGGAGGAGAGGGGAATATTTATAGCAGCCAATTAGAGAGCAGGAAGAGGGTCACGTGACAAAATCTGTCCAATCATAAGAAAGTAGGTCAAACTGGGCTTCCAGGTCGAGAGGCTACTCATATATGCGTATAATATCAACAGGTAGTATGACGTGGTGATATCACTAATAAAATTAACAGATTATCTATAGTCAAAATTGTTCTAGTCTTCGAAATGAAACTGCTTTTTAAATATTTTATTGCCTCTTTAGCCTTTAAAATATAAAAAATAATCAAAGAACAGTGGCTAAATCTAGCATATTAAATTTGAGCTATTTTTTTATTTTACTACCTACTAAAAACGCAAATAAATGGTACGACAAAATCGTAAGCTACATACTCTCTCGTATAGGTTATTATAGTTAGTGACAAAATCTTCAAAAACGAGTTATCTGTGTTCTTACCTTAAATAATTTTTTCTCTTATAAATAAGTATACAGTATTATTTATCACTATCTTCCCCATATATTCATTTGAAAAAAAATAGTTCAAGACTTTTTTAAAAAGGTGATTTATAAAGCAATGACCTGAGTTCGTTTCTACTCTGCTCAGTAACATGACCCGGCTGTCTAGGCCTTGTATCTATGGCCCATAGTTTTTATTGCAAGGAGGCCATCCTTAAATTACGTGAGGTTTTTTTACATGATTTTAGATCTTCCCTCCCTCCCTCCCCTCGCGTAAAGCTCCCACCCACCTCTCTAGCTTACGTAAGTTTTAAAGATTTGGTAAGTCATGTTATTTTAATCGTTTTAGTTATTTTTAGACATGAGTATTGGTAATATCCCACTTGGTGGCCACATGGTCTAAGGCGTCATTATCGCAATAGACTAGTCTGCCGATGATTGGGAGATCGTGACTCATCATGATCGGGTGATATTTCCTAAATATTTCCCACTCTCTCTCCCCGCGAATGCGGGTACACTTCCTCGATTGA
>JBCFYV010004126.1:0-21163 GCA_039000515.1 Timema cristinae | reverse complement strand
AAAAGGGAAAGTTCATAGGGGGGCCTCAGCACTAAAGGGCACGAACCAAGGGAATTGATGGGTCATAGGACGGCCTCAGCACCCTTTGGGCACGAACCAAGGGGATTGATGGGTTAGGGGCCTCGCCCTCATTGGGCAGAACCAAGGGAATTGATTTGCATGGGACGGCCTCAGCACCTCATTGGGCACGAACCAAGGGGATTGATGGAGTCATAGGACGGCCTCAGCACCTCATTGGGCACGAACCAAGGGGATTGATGGAGTCATAGGACGGCCTCAGCACCTCATTGGGCACGAACCAAGGAATTGATGGAGTCATAGGACGGCCTCAGCACCTCATTGGGCACGAACCAAGGGGATTGATAGGCAGTCATAGGACGGCCTCAGCACCTCATTGGGCACGAACAAGGGGATTGATGGAGTCATAGGACGGCTCAGCACCTCATTGGGCACGAACCAAGGGGATTGATGGAGTCATAGGACGGCCTAGCACCTCATTGGGCACGAACCAAGGGAATTTATGGAGTCATAGGACGGCCTCAGCACCTCATTGGGCACGAACGTTAGCGATGGAGACTAAGGTCTTCATTTGGGTCTCAGATGGTTCAAGAAATATCCTCGTATCATAAAAATAATTTGTGCTGTCCCTCAGGAGATGTGATTGGGTTTTAAAGGTTAAGTTTACGTTTTAAATTCATTTAGTTTCTCGGGGTCGTATTTATGATCTGGCCTAGGGAGTTAACCAATCTCCCGATGCAGAATACAAAATAAACACCTGCTCGGGTCATCCGCATATTTACACTAATCGTGATAGTGATGAGGAAGGTAGAATTTAGAAAAGTTATATCCACATTTACATGGTGACAAAGTGTCAAAATATTTAGCAACATACTCTTCGACACACTCGGCTGAGGTTTTAACCCTGAACTTACCATCACTGTAAAACTAGACTAGATGAGCTTGACGCCTTAGACCGTGTGACAACTGATGTGGGTTGTCTCAATTTACGTGGGGAAGGACAATAAAGTATATTTGAAATGAAAGGTACAACATTTACTTGGAGTGAAGGTAGGACAATCACTTTATTGAAAAATAAAATACTTATTGGTTAGGATCAAGCCACGACCTTCCATCTCATAAGTCAATCACATTAGCCTCGAGACCAACCTAATTTATTAAGAATTTCGTATCTTGCTGGTGTTATTTACTATTGTTATTACTCTTATTTTGATTAAAAACATCGAGCTTTGGTCTATTGATCTGGAATACTCTGGTTTGAATCCTGGTTGACTCAAAATTAATGTTGACATGCAGTGAAAGCAGTTGGTGTTACAGTTTCCAGGCAGGACCATGTTTTTGCTGTAACAATGTATGAGAGCCAACTGGTTGTTGAGAATGAAGGGGTAATTCAGGTCGGTAACATGCCAACACTTCCTTTCCTTGGCTTCGAGAAAGTATCTCATGAAAACCTTTGCGATTATTTAAACCCCAGTGAGGTCCAACTGGCAGCCTACGGACCAAATTTGAAAATGGGGCCCCCCACATATCCTGAAAGCGAATTAAAGAAAAACCCCTCGGGGGAGATGTGAAATAGCTGATATTCAAAAAAAAATTATGTTTTTTAAAAAAGTCCACTTGAAACTCTACTTAAATTTATTGTATTTAGAAAAAAAATATATAATGCAAAATTTGATTTTTTGACAGTGTGTGGGGCTTGATATTTCGTATTACTTTTTTGGGGGGAGATTAATTTACTTTTTTGACAGAAAAATTGAAATTTTATAAAACCAAAAAATACAATTTATTATAGAAAATTTGTTTATTAAGTTTTTGTTTGAAGGCCTATATTAAGATAACGGGATTACTCATTGTTTTTAGGGAGGGGTTTTTTATGGTGTTAAAATCCCTTCCCCTCTGAAGTTTTCCTAAGTTTTTAAAATGGTGTTAAAGAGGGGCCTTTGGGATAAAACTTCAAAACTTGGGCCCTTGTAGAGTCATTCACTTTACAATAATTTGCTATGGAAGGACTACTTCAATTTTTCCTAGAGGAATTTAATTTACGAAAAAATTTAAGATAAAAGCTCTAAATGACTTCGGGGAGGCATTCAATTTTCTAATATAAAGGGAAAGGTAAAAAAAGTAAAAAACCCCTTAAAAAGTTTTTTTTGTTATTTTCCCTTCGTTCCTCCCTTACATATACAAATTTTCCCTCTCCAATATTTTAAAATGTTTTTATTTCTTAGGGGTTTAGATAGTAGTAATTCTTAACAAGATGTCTTTAAAATTGCTATTTTTACCCCCCCCACCCCAACCTCAAATTTAATTTTTCCCTACGCCCATGCTGATTACAAAAAAATATATTTGACCCGGTGCAAATTATTTTTTTTTTTTATTATTTTTTATTATTATTATTATTATTATTATAGCCCCAAGGTTTTAAAAACCGTTTGGAATTTTTCGCCTATGTACTATTTACCTATAGGTTTGGAATTAGAAAGGCTTAGTTGAGATTAAATGCACCTGTATTAGCTTGGGGGGAGTGGGGTAACCAATTTTGGAAAAAACCCCAAAGCAATACCAGGAATCGAACCCCCCATTTCCCGTCTTCGGGATTTAGTCTAACACGAAAGTAGTGCCCTTGGGTTAAAAAAAAAAACGTTGGTGCACCTGATTACAAATGGGGGGTTCTGAGAAACTTGCTTTTGTAGGGGACATGGAGGGTCTGAGTGACTTGTTTTATGTGGGGAATGAAGGGTCTGAGTAAAACTTGCTCTATGTAGGGGACTGAAGGATCTGAGTGATTTTGTTTATGTAGGGACATTAAAGGTCTATAACTTGCTCATTAGGGGACATGGGGGTCTAGTGCTTGCTCTATGTGGGGGACATGGAGGGTCTGAGTGACTTGCTCTATGTAGGGGACATTAAGGGTCTGAGGGGACTTGTTTTATGAAAGGGGACAGAAGGGCCCCTGAGTGACTTTTTTATGTAGGGGACGGAAACCTTTGAACCCAAATTAACATTTTAAAATCTTTCCCTCTTTTAAGTTTTTAGTGGTCGACACAAAACCATATGACTTAGGTTTGATTCTGGGTGAATCTAGCGGGTTTACAAATATTCGTATAAGGAGCTCAGTCATCTGTACAATTAGAAAACATCTACTAGTCTCTGGGTTTTGGTAATATTAAAATTTATGTTAAGCTATTTTTAAATACTGATAAAGTTCTTTTTTTATGCGTGTTCTTTTGATTTTTGCACTACTACTGCTACTATGAATTATAAAACATTGCAGTGATCGGCAACATACATAGTCAGGCTTTTAAATTTGCTTTGAGGGTAACGGGGATTTCGGGGTTTTAAACCCCCGGCAGGTGTACTGACGTTGTGTTTCTTAAATGGTTTACCACTCTTTTATTTAAAAATGGTTTTACTGTTTACGATTATCCTTTTCATCTCTCCCTTTACTGGGGTATTTAAGTAAAAGCGTGTAATAAAACAAGGTGGATTTTTTTAAATTCCCAAACATTTAAGTTGTTTTCCTTCCAAATTCATTCGTATTTTTAAATTACCTAACTCAAAAATCTTTTATTGGCATTACTTTAGACGTTTTTTATGGTAAATAACAATATTAAAGTTTCATTAAATATTAAAATATAGCCCTACAATTAATAATGTAAGTTTGAATGTTTTTTTTAAATATTATTCAACACATGAAATATTTACCTTGCAAATGATATATTAATACATTAGACTTATAATGATCCCAACATTGTTGATTAATCAGGGTTTCCCCGGGTTTTGCGTAAAATTATTTTTTTACCGAGGTAGTTTCTATTTACACAACAAAAACAAGAAATACTTTTAATTGCATATTACTTTCACAATATTATTTGTTCCCCACCGTTTGATTTGAAAACAAATTAAATTTTAAAATAAGCTGGGCTGAGCCCACTATTATTCAAAACTGAATCTAAAATTAAAATACGAATTTTATAAAACTTCATAACATAAAATATATAATTTAACACATTAATTTTAAATTTAAAATTAAAGTAACAAGTAGCTAAATGTTAACATTTTAAAATCTAAATAACTTATTATAATATGTATACTTCAGTTAAGGGGTAAAAAAATTTTTTGGGGGTTCTGGTTGTCCAAAAACATATTGGATTTAAAGCATAAATAAAATTATGAGAGTTCTAAAATAAATTTCTTTTTCAAAATTAGAAAACCAGTCTTAATTTTTTAAAACCTTGAGTCATTTGTTTTTATTATCTCAAATGTCTTCAAGATTAGAAAAGGGTTTTATAATCGATTGACAGCTTCTTTATTTATTATAAAACAATCAATAATATATTCACTTGATTATGTTTGTCCGAGGTTATCAATTAATGAGCAAACTCCCAGATAAGGCCCGGGAGGAAAAATGAAGAAGAAAACTTATAGCTAGCCAATTAAACTGAGGGGCGATACATTTGAGGGTTAAAAATTTTCCCTTTGAAGGGGAATGAACCCGGATATCGGGCCAGGGTCAGTACATTTAAACCCTACGCCCCCCCTAATTTTTATCGGCATCAAAGAAACTAAAGTTTTTTCAAAAATTTAACTAATATATAAGTATGGACGTAACCAAAACGACAATGAAAGTGAAAAAGGGGGAAAAGATGAATGTTTTTTTACTGGGACTTAATTTTTTTAGGGTTGGGTACAAATTATTTTCGCCTGGGAAAAATGATACGGGCACTAATGTACTTTTTGGGGGCCCCCAGGGGAGAACCAAAATAAAAAAAGATGGGTTGGTTATTACGCCCAAAAAAATGTCCATGGTTTGAGGATTTTAAATTTAATTTTACTTTATATACTTTGATTCCATGTTAAGGTTCTATTTTTCCTTCAGAAGGCCATTTTATATACAGAGATATCACGCAGTAAAAGTCAAGTATTTTAGTTAGATTATAAATATCAATTTAGCAATCGTGTCTAGTTTGTTCAATATAAAAAATAGTAGTAATTTTTCACATTGAAAGTAGAGTAAATCCTCATTTACTGTCTATTAATTTGATAAAACGTGGTGAAGGATATAATTAATTTTACAACCAATATTTTACCAACATAATTTCCAAAATATCCAACGATCGATAAATAAAATTGAGGTATTTACTCAACGTTATTATTTGTGTCTTATTCGGGAAAAAACGTAGCATGATTAGTTTTGGTCAACACTAAAACTATCTAAAAAAGGTTTACATAATTAATTTGTATTTACTAATGGTTAAGATTTCCATATTGTGTCTTGATAAAGATTCGAACCTTGGACCAAAGTCTTTACGAATATAAGGCTAGTGGTGATTTTTTTTTAAAAGGAAAAGTTTAAGTTAAATATTAGCGAGTTTCTATATTAGTAGTTGAAGTGATCAAAACTGAAGGCTATTCTGGTTTCCTCACCGATTAGTTTGACAGGTGCGGGGTTAAAAGTTGTTCTCGAAGTAGCTCTTCTCTCTCCGACCTCGTGGTACGATCTAACCGCTTCAAGCTCGAACCTACACTACACTCCGACCGATTAATGTTTCTCTTGCCACCACTGTGTGTCTCTCACCACAACGTGCCACTGCCTCTACTATAATGAACAGGCCGCCGACATTTTCACAACGTTATAAACGGTGATGGTGGAGGGAGACGTTCAAGATTGGAGGGCCTTTCGGAAAACATTGGTTCCTACAGCCTCGTCTCGTCGCAGATGCCGGGGACCTACCGGTGGATGACATAAAGAGGTGGGGGGGAGGACCACGTGATGGAAGGAACGAAACTAAGTGAAAAACTGATTAGATCGCAGCAACAATGTCGTATCACATCCTTTTACAGGAACGTGGAGAATGAAATGGCTGCAAGGGATGAATGTATATATAGAATGACACACTAAAACGGATAAAATATTTCAAAATAAATGTGAAAGTACAAACACAACCAATCTTTTAATAAATTCGTATTATAAAACATTGTTGGTATCAAAACAGCCTCGGGTGGACCGGAGACTTTAATGCACGTGTCTGAGTCTATCTGGGTCTTGGCCACATTTCAATTCAATATTATTAATTAACTTAATATATGTGTCTAAATGTGATTTGTAGTATTTTGTAAATTAAATAATGAAATTTTTAAATTTATAACTTTATTAATTATTCCCATCCCGTAGAAAATAAGTCAACAAGTTTAGGTAGATTAATAGAAAACCAATACATATTTAGAAGATACCTATAATTAGTTTGATTTCGAGAAAAGATGAACCCACAAGTATGTATTTTTAAAATAATATACCGTGTTTGATTATATTTTAAATTAAGACCCATGCATATCTTTAAATGTATACCTTCATTGGTGGTTTAAGACGTTAGACTCGCACTACACTTGGTCGCTGTTAACAATACGGCCAGGATTTGAATTTCCCAAAAGAGGGCCCTGGGGATGGTTATGATCCTATCCTCTCTTCACTCTAATACCTGAGAAATTCCTTCACGCTACCCTCCTCAACCTTTACGCTTAGGTTAAGTCGTTAAAAACTCTTGTATATAACGTTTGAAAAAGGTGGATGTGCACGTGTAAAAAATTATACAAGTCCCCATTAAATTTATTTTATTTTATTTGAAAAATTAAAAATTTCATACGTAACTAACAAATAGAAAAATAATCTAAATAGCTACAATATTATTAGTAGGTCTCTTTCTTGGACTACGTGGCGTAAGCTGGGCCCTGTACACCGCTTATTAAACGACAACGTTATATTATTGACTGTACCTACGTCACATGAATATGAACATTAACTGTTTTAGTTATTGTATAGTTTCTTAGGCTTGAAGGCTACACAATAACTACACCAACTAGTTTTAACAAGGCCCATTAATACTATTAGCCGGGTGGTAATAAATAGCCTTTTATTCATTGTTTAGTACGTTTTAGTGCCAGTGTAGTTGTTACAAGCAAATATTAATCCATCGCATTACGTTAAAATAAAATTACTTTAAAATAAGTTCACTAAATTTATCCCGAAGAAAGAATTTAAAGTGGGGATGCAGGGGACGTGAGAAAAGGCCAGTGTTTTTGCAGTTATCATAGCAAAACCTTTTTGGCTAAAGTAAATTAAATATTGCTTCAGTAAGGAAACACAGAGTTTAATTTTCTTCACAGGTTTTGTTGAATATTTGTCATGAGCATAGCGGCATTAGATGACAAACTTTTTAAATTAAGAGAAAAAGTTTTCATTAAGTTCCAGGCCACCCTTGACAGATGGTTAAGAAATGTGGAGGTATCACCATGTGAAGAAAATTAAACTCTATGTTTGCAATATTTATTTATTTTTTTTACCAAAAAAGAAGTTATTTGTTATAAAAACTGGAAACACACTTACCTTTTTCGCCCTCCCTACATATCTACCGTAAAATAACATTTTGAAGAGGGAAAATACTTGCCGCGGTACAACTGACTGAAACCCATAATTCCAAGTTTTAGCTAAACAAGCTACCGCGCACCTAAATCTCTCAGTGTTTAAATCCTTGGATCACGCTGGGTCGTGCACGATGACGACGATCTCCACTCATCCCCGTGGACCGGATCCAAGTAAGATGGTGGCTGGAGGTATTTAATAGGTAACCTCTGTACGGGGCTGTTCTGTCACTCAAGAGCTACATTCCAGGAGTTGTTTATTTGGGTTAATAGCGTTTTCATTGAATATGTTTGTCTCCTTGTGTGTTGAAGGACAAATGCATCCCTCAATCTGTATACCATTGATTCGACCAAGGGCACAGACAAATCATACACCCAGACACTCAACCTTCAGGTTAAAATGGTTGCGCTCCTTTTGTAAGCTTGAGTCTTTCACCACTAGGATCTCTGCGGTTAGTCCTATCATTACCCAGCAGTGACACTAGCGTAGCTCAGTGTTGAAAGACTCAAGCTGGCAAAAAGAACGCAGCAAAACCCCGTAAGGTTGAGAGTCTGTTTTTACTTGTCTGTGACTAAGGGCCAAAGGGTCTCTCTAGCACCATCCGAGCGTATATCTAAAATAATTTAGTATTTACGTAAGAGCTTGTTTTACTCCCAAGACCCTACAATTTCTACCACCAGGGGTGTGTATTTTGCGCCAGTTACTACTCTCCTAGTTAAAGCTGTATGAATAATACGCTTAGAAAGTGCACTATTAAGACTACAAATAAGTACAGTAGTGTTTTTATATTTCGTTTAGAACGGGACTGGACACATCTTAAACTATCAAAAAACTCGGCAGAATAAACGGGGAAAATAAATTTACCTGCATGTTTTAAGTGCTTAATTTTTAAATTTTTAGATTATATAATACAAACATAATTTCGAAAATATTCCCTAACTCCGTATTATTTTAATTAAAAACAAACAAACACGGTTTAATGTTTCTTTACTTGTGATCGTTGTTTAGCTGGGCATCGTTCATCCTGTTTAAATACACACTGGGCGTATTCTTACCGCGAAGCTATATGGAACCTCATACTTTAAATACTTTACATTTTACAAATAATAACTTTTTTGAGAGCCTCTATTCTGGTAAAACTCACTGATACGTTTTAAGAAGTTCTAGCTCCGATAAGAATTTAGGCTTCTCCTTGAGTGAAATTTTCCGCTGTAAAAGTGGTTTGGAGTTTATTTTAATTATTTTGAAAGTCGATAATTACCTCACTCGTGAGCTAAGCGCTTTTAAAACTAACTATTTATATTTAAAACAACTTTTTATTCAAATCACATTTTTTGCTTTTCCATACAGATTATTGTCCAGTCAGGCGTTGGAGGTCTACTTAAACTAAAATAAAAAAAATATAAGATCGACCTCGGTGGTCTTGGTGTAAAGTGCTCGTCTCAGGACCCGATGTTCTTGGGTTCAAATCCACCCGGAGTCGAGCCCCAAAAAAATCCTTCGGAGGGGAAGTAAAGCCGTTGGCCCCATGTTGATTGTGGTATGTTAAAGAACCCTGGTAAGTATGTGAAAATACTTTTCCCTAAAAATTTTTTAGGCCCTTTGCTCTCGTTCGTATACATTCTCGTGTGCTGATAAAATCATTCAGTTCAAAAAGTGCACGTTAATATACCTTAAATAAATAAAATATCAGAAAAAAGGTACTATTAGCAAACAAAGAGGAAGGATAAATTAATCTTTATTTATTATTATGAAATTCTAAATTATATAAAGGGTATATATTGTACTTACCAGTTAACAATACAAACTCAGCTGTCCTTAAAAAATTGTCACGTTTTTACTCATAGACGTTAAAACCCATTTGAAAACGGGAATTGTTGAACTATTTTTTATACTTCTGTTTTTAATCATTTAATTATTATTGGATTTAGGTTGTGTGATTACAAACACAGATTTGTACAAGCATGCGACTTATTCATTAACTTAACCTAACAATTAACACTCACACATCCAAATCAACCACCAGGAGTTTTAATAAGTGAGCACTCTCACAGTAGAATAAACTCCCAAAATGATGGGGAGATCGGGGTTTGGCCCCCGGCCGGGTGCACTGAAGGTTTTCCATTAAGTTATTTCCCACTCTCTCTCTACGAAAATGCGGGTACACTTCCTCTAAAAACTAGCCTTCATAATCCCTAAAACCATTAGCGTAATCATTACATAAGAGTATAATCCGATCAGGTAGTAAGATGGGATGTGCTAAAAAAAATAACTGTGTAATAGAACGAATATGTACACAAACATTAAAATGATTAATTCATTTTTTCAAATTAATAAAATAATCTTTAATTTTATTCTCACAACATGACTCATCAAAGGACAAATGTTTTTAGGTTTGCTTGCCTTCTTGTCTGTATGTCTCATATTCCCTTGTAGCCCGCAGCTCGCCTACTGTTTTCAAGTGAGAGTAAGAATCGAGATATAAACAAGTAAGTGTGACTTTATGAATGAAAGGGGAGAGCGCATGCGCGCTAAGAGAAAGGGAGAGGTAAATTTACTTTAGAAAGATATACAAAAAAAGGGTGGAGGTTTTTCCCTTCCTCTGTTAAGATTTGAGAATACTTAAACATTTATCCCATAATTAACTTTGGGCTAGAATAAAGCTCACAACACGCTACCGGGATTCATTATCAAGTTAATGGAAAGAAAAATCTTATCAAAATGGGCCATCATACTCAGACAAATGAATTTCTTTTATTGGTAGTTCAACACCAAGGTTATCAACGACTTAACGAACGGCCAGGAATTGGAAACGGTAGTTTTAGAGCGAGTGCACCCGCAATAACGTTGAGAGAGGGTGTAAAAATCACAGTAATAAATCAAATGGGGGAAACCAGCCCATTTGTACCTGGTGGAGTATTTAAAACTGCAGCCTTCTAATCATCACCAATCCAGTCTTCTGCAAGCCTCACGCTGTGGGAACGCCCCACTGGTGGGGGCATAAATGATTTATTTACGTGTGTTTTCTCTGGAAATTATGTAGGATCCTCCCCCTCTCCCCCCCCTACGTCTTACTACCTGTCCGACTTAGGGATGTGAAAGGTGTAATTTAGAGTAAGTAGGGCCTATATCAGCATTTGTGTGGCTGCAGAGTGGGAAGCATTTAGGAAAACACTATCGGTGCAACCACTTGTGTGGGATAAGAACCAACCCCAGACCTTCTTATTACTAGCAAACTAGACTAAACAAGCTTGTCGCTTAGTCCGAGTGTCCACAGATGCAAGTAGCCAAGCAAAAGATTTCTGATGCTACGGATTAGTGGTCCCAAGGCTAAATGTTATATTATAGTAAAATATAACTCATAATATATCGTGTGCACTGAGTATTAATAATCACAAATTATTTTAAGGTGGGATGGAAGGGGACTTGAGAAAAGGCCAGTGTTTTTGCAGTTTTTATCGCAGAACTTTTTTTGGTTTAATAAATAAAATATTGCTCCATTACAATCATAGAGTTTAATTTTCTTCACAACTTTATATCAACGGTTCCTAAATACTCATCATAAGCACAACGTCATTAATCTTAGATGACAAACTTTTTAATTACTGAGAAAAAATTGTCATTAAATTCCAGGACATCCCTATATTCAAGAAATTTTGGGATCACAATGTGAAGAAAATTAAATTCTATGTTTGTATTGGAGCGATGTTTTATTTTATTTTGGCCAAAATTATGTTTTGCTATAAAAATCGCAAAAACACTGACTTTTTCTCGCATTCCTTCAATCCCACCTTAATTAGTCTTCATAAAGCTAAGTAATTTTATCGTTCACTTTTAACTTTTTTATTTTCATCACATTTTTCTACCTGTTCTGGTTATAAGGTTTAAACATTAACGTGCTAGAGATGAGTAAGGTTACATTTAGAGTAAGTGCACCACATTTGCGTGGAGGGAGAGTGGAAAACCATTTACGAAAAAACCATCCTCAGTGCATCCGACCGAGATCGAAACCCAATCGCCCGTCTTCGGCAGTCTAGTATATTGGTTAGATTAGCGTCTTGGGACCATGTGGCCGCCGAGGCGGGTAGTTAAATTTTAACTATTGTTTAGTGACAGTTTGCTAAATTCCGCACTTCCCTCGTATAGTGAATAAGACCCACTGCTTGAGAATAGCAAGCCTTATTAGACATTAAAATAAACATCAATATATTCCTTTTTATGTAGTCAGACCAATAACTTGCTTACTTCATCCGTTTCCTTTGGGCAGATATTGTCACTTTTGATATCTGTAATAGTTTTATACATATAAGGTTTTATAATCTTTACCTTGGTAATTATTATATAGTTATATGTATTTAGTTATGAGCACCTTCTAAACATATTATATGTAACATATGGCACAAACAATTTAACATTGTATGACGTCTTTTGACAGCGGTAAATTTGCAAAATATTATTACTTTTAGGACGCTTTTACCGGCTCCAGTGGTCGAATGGTCTAAGACATCAATCTCTCAATAAACTGAGCTGCGGATGACGGTGAGATCGGGGTTTGGATCCCATATGAGTTGTCGAAAGTTGTTTTCTTCTAAACGGTTTCCTTCTCCCTTTTACGCACATGTGAGTAAATTTACTCTAAATGATATCTTCGTCAACTCTAACACACTATCAAAATCAAAATACGTAGAGCTGGATGAATAGTAAAACTTAGTGAATACACAATTACCTCCAACCGCTTTCATTTAGTAGATAATTTATTTGTAATATATAATTTTCAACATCTTATATAAATTTATATCAGAACACCACTTACAAACCAACTTAAATTAGAAAATCACCTAATCATATACGGTACATACCTAGTGGGGGTGAAATATAATTTTGTGTGGGGGGAGGAGGGCAAGCAGAAAACCCAAATTATTTAGGGACTTGCCTCCACCAAACCCCCTATAAACCCACCACTTCCCCGATAATGTTTGAAAATTGGATGTTTCTAGAAGATATTTTAAGTGGTTCTCCCCCCCCAACTTTTGTAAATTATATTATTTTTATAAGGTATTTGAAGTCGTCTCCCCCATATTTAAAAAAAAATAATTGTACCCTACTAAAGGCTATTCGGAGTAGTTCTCATTCAGCAATTTTTGAAAATATTATTACTATAAATGCTATTATACTCTACCAAGCACATTTTTGAAAAATGAATGCCTTTAAAAGTTATTTGCAGTTTGATGCAAGTTTTACAGTTTTACATTCGAGTATATCAAAAGGCTTATTTATTTCATGAGGTTGGAGGGTGTAAGGCTTCAACCCACGAGCAACCACTATTAAGCACAGATACTAAAATATTTTAAAACTTTTCTGTGATTGAGCTTAGGATCCATGGACATTAAGTTAACCCCTCTAGCCAACCATATTGGATAAGGACGGACTCTCACTAAGGTAGTTTAGAATTAGACAAGCGCAAACAACAACTTCAACCTTTTAAGCGAGCCAAATCCCTCCATTTAAATGCTCAATTTAAGCACGAAGGATGATTTCCTGTACTTTCAAGGCTGGGGGGATCGCAGGATTATTAATAATTGTAGTCACTAATTAGGGAAAATACTTAGCGTTAGGGGACCTTGAAGGGGATGTGGTTGTTAAAGCACTTACTCTCTTAGAGAACCCGTATTCGATTCCAGGTCTTGATAAGGACTTTCACCATGATCTGGCTTATGGAAATGTTTAGCTAGCGAAACTGAAAGTAAAAAGGTATTATGAAACTCTCGCTCTGTCTCAATTAGATTATCAACAACTGACACCTTGTTTTTGTTTTGTTTTTGTACACTTCGTTTTATTACCCATCCAGGCTATACTTATATTTATTATAATGGGATAGGAATGAGTATGGTAGAATTTAGAGGAAGTATGCCCACATTTTCATGGAGGGAGAGTGTGAAAACATTTAGAAAATATCCCCCTCAGTATACCCTACTGGGATTTGAGCGTCACACATGCTTCGGTGGCCACATGGTCTAAGGCGTCACTCTCGTGTTGGACTAGATTGACAATGACAGGGAAATCGATATTAGAATTGCGGTCGGGTTTAATAAACAGATTATAAGACTGCATTAATTTTTTTTTAGTGTCATTAACAATCCAGTCTATTGCGAGGGCGATACTTTAGATCAGTGATATCCAACCCGGGGTACGCGTACCGACGAGGGTATGCAAATACCTTTTAGGAAATACGCTAAATAAGAAAATATGTTTTAAAGCTTATATATTATTTATTTTAATAAATTATTTTAGATGTAGATTATACTCATTTACTTACTTACTCCATGGCACTCGGAATTCAAAAACTCATTGCCGCATTTACAAATGTACGCCACTTATCCCTGTCTTAAGCTAGTTCTATCCAGTCCACCTCATTACACCCTATCTCTTTCAGGTCCATTCTAATGTTATGCTCCCATCTGCATCTAGGTCTTTCCAATGGTTTCTCCCAATGGATTTGCCAGTCATTACTTTGAACATGGTTTTAGATTATCCCATTCACGCTGCATGTCCTGCCTCACCGTAATCTACGAGACTTGATTCTCATAGCAATGTCTTGTGATGAGTTTCTGGGTATGTAAACTCATCATTACGTAACACCACCTCATTGTTGTAGTTGGCTAACGCGCTGATTTCATGTTGAGCTAGCCTGTTGAGACGGGGAGATTGAGTCTCGAATCTCGCTTGGGTGAATTGGGTGGTTTTTCCTAATTGCATTCCACTCTCCCTCCACGCAAATGCGTGTTCTTCCTTTATATTCAACCTTCCCAATTCCTAACCCATTAATGTAATTAGTACTTAAGCGTATAACCCGAATGGGTAGTAAGATGCGATGCTAAGTATTATTATCATTAAGTAACCTCCTCCACTCCCCAGCAGCCTCATTCCTTGTTGAACCAAATATTTTTCCCAAGCACCTTGTTTCAAACACCTTTAATTTTTGTTCGTCATTTAAGGCAATAAAGACCACGTTTCAACCTATATAGAGCAACTGGTTTAAAAATATTGTTTTGTAATTCTGAGTTTTACATTCCTGGACAGCAGACGAGATGTCAACAAATTAGTGACCAAGTAAAAAGCATGTATTTACTGACTGTATTCATCTCCTAATGTATAACTTGCATTATGCACTAACAAAATTTAGGGGTACAAAGGGTTTAAGATAAATTATATCTGGGCCTACGAGAAGAAACAAGGTTGAATACCACTGCCTTATACCAGTCAATCAACGATAGGGGCATATATAAATTATTATATAAAACTCTATAAAATGTTGACCTATCGGGGTTTTTAAACAAAGTATTACAGTATATTGTCTAAAATAGGCGTGAACGAACCTTGCTAAGGCTAAAACCTGCCAGATGAAAGCTTCAAGTACTATACACGCCTTGCAAATTAACTATTCTTGGCCATTAGCACTAATAACTAGTTTCTAATCACCCAAACATGCACTCTCGACCATGATTTGGGATACTGGGATTTAATCGTGACCGCGTGTATTGGAATTGGATTTTCCTTTTTCTCTAGTTTTCGACAAGAAGATAATAAGTTTTTCCCCTCTTTAATTTATAGGCCTATGTACTAATTACTATTATATTTTTCTTAAAACACTTGACACACAATTTTTTCGCAAAACTCCTACACGTAATGTATGTTGTAGCCATCATCTTTCAAGGTTAAACAAAGATCTTGTAAAACGTGTAAAGAAACATTTAATAATGAATAACAAAGGTGGAATTGGGTTTCCTCAATAAATTACGTGAACGTATAGAGAGCACTGCCTAATTGAAGGGCCAACTTCTCGAGCTGCAATATTTATCATGGGAGTTACAGTTGACGTTTAAAAACAACACAAAAATATTCTTAAATAAAAAGTAAAATTTTATTATGAGCATAAATACAAATTTAAATTACTGTTTCTGTTTAATAAAGTTCATACCTAATTCCTTAAGCCTTTCTTTACCCTTAATCTCAGAACTATATTTTAAGTATTTTATTTAGCACCACCTTTTACTATTCGTTCAGGTTATACTTGTATGTACTAATTACACTAATGCGTTAGGTATGAGGAAGGCTGAATTTAGAGGAAGTGTACCCGCATTTGCGTGGAGAGAATGTGGGAAAACATTTTGGAGAAACCACCTTAGCACACCCAACTGGAATTTGAACCCCGATCTCCCTGTCATCGGCCCGTCTAGTCTATTGCAAGAATGACGCTTTATACTATGCAGCCACCGAAGCAGGTTACAATCTAAGTAAAACGTTTTTAAATTTAGATCATAGTTTTAATACTACCAAACGACCACTTAAAACCAAGAATATTAACGATTAATTTAAGTGTTAAGAATGAGGAATGTAGCTTAAAGGAAGTGCACCCAAATTCGCGTGGAATGGGGACCGGAAAATAACCCTGGTGCATTAGACCACGTGACCAGGAATCAAACACGGTTCACTTGAGGATCCGTAATTGACTTAGTTTAGTTGTCACCCTATTTGGTGGTCGAATGGTCCAAGGAAGGCAGGTTAAACTCGTGGCCTACCCGTGATTTGGTGGTCGAAATGGTCCAAGGAAGGCAGGTTAAACTTGTGGCCTACCCGTAGATTTGGTGGTCGAATGGTCCAAGGAAGGCAGGTTAAACTCGAGGCCTACCCGTGATTTGGTGGTTCGAATGGTCCAAGGAAGGCAGGTTAAACTCGATGGCGCTACCTGTGTATTTGGTGGTCGAAGGCGGTACCAAGGAAGGCAGGTTGATTATACTCGTGGCCTACACCCCGTGATTTGGTGGTCGAATGGTCCAAGGAAGGCAGGTTAAACTCGTGGCCTACCGTGATTTGGTGGTCGAATGGTCCAAGGAAGGCAGGTTAAACTCGTGGCCTTTCCCGTGATTTGGTGGTCGAAATGGTCCAAGGAAGGCAGGTTAAACTGGGCCTACCCCGTAATTTGGTGGTCGAATGGTCCAAGAAGGCAGGTAAACTTCGCTAATGTGGCACTGACCCGGTGTCAATTTGGTAGGTCTAGATTTTGGGTCACGAAGGTATTAGGCAGGTCAAACTCGCGGCCTACCCGTGATTTGGTGGTCTGACCGAATTGGTGACAAGGAAGGCAGTGTTTGGTTAAACTTCGCACACTGGGCCTACCCGTGATTTGGTGGTCCGCAAGTATGGTGTCAGCAGGAAGGCAGTGGTCAAACTTGAGGCTCCTACCCCCGTATTTGGTGGTTACCGAATTGGTCACAAGGAAGGCACAGGTCTAAATCTTGCGGCCTCTATCACGTTATTTTTGTGCCGGTCACTGACCTTATGATGCTATTTGGTGGTCGAAGGCAGGTCAAACTCCCCTACCGTGATTTTGGGCAGTCGCTGCCCTTATGTTTTAACCTTCATGAAATGAGACCCTATTTTTTTTTTTTAATAACGTCTGGAAAATACAACTTGAGAATGTGGTGTTTTGAAAAATTTGTCATAATTTGGAGAGTTTTGCATGTAAGGTTGGTGTATCAAATCTTTACTTTTTTTCAACATGGATCACTCGCCAAAACTGTTGAATTTGCACACCAAAATTATGTAATGTTTGTCAGAAGTATTTATTTTTAAAAGTTGTCTTCTCGAATAAAATAGAACCAAACAGCCGAGAGATCTTGACTTAAGGGAACACATTTATTAATGATTTTTAAACTGACTTCGGCATTATATTTAAAGCCCAACATTAACATCATTGTTAAAAAAAAATATTTAAAACTTTGGGTTTAAAACATAGACGGTTAATCTATAGTTTTAAATTATGGGTACCCGTTTCTGTGGACACGTGGTCTAACGCGCACTCTCGCAGTAGACTAGTCTGTAAATGAGGGGGAGCTTCAGGTTCGAATCTCAGTGGGATGTATTGAGCTAAAAAAAGGTTTCCCTCTCTTCCTCACGCAAATGCTGGAACATTTCCTCTAAACCTAGCCTTCCTAATCCATAAAACCATTAGCGTAATTAGTTCATAGGCGTATAACCCGAATTTATTGCGGTGCCTAAAAAGATAAATATATAAGGCCTACTTTTTTTTTATAGTAATAATGAGATACAAAGTTGAAGTTATTTTTACTTAGGCCGATGAAAAACAATTTTTTCCATGTGGGTCGCTACAGTGTTTCTAATGTTCAATGTGTTTCTACACGACTAGTCTAGAGACCTTCGCCGGTGGACAGGGAGACGGCCGAGTGATCTGTCGGTGTTTTCATATTTAAAAGAGCTTTTCACTGTCTTACCCACGCAAAGCAGGTACCTTATTCTAAATTTCACCTTCCTCCTCCATTTCCCATTAGTGTGAATATGTGGATTGATGTTACTGTATGCTACTAATATGTGGGTGCATGAAAAAGAAAAATATGTGTCCCTCTGGAGAACTAGGTTTGTTCCCCAAATTGGTTCTAAATCTTTCTCGACAGTTTAAAAGTCTATCGCCTATAAGTGACTAGCGTTGGATTAAGGCTCCATCAGATTGGATACTTTGGCTCGAAGAGATTTTAAATATTATATGAAGCATATTATGTAGCCCTTGTCAAAATAAAACTTATTTTTTAAAGCCCATAATAGAAAAATGATTAGTGATTAATAGATTAATTACTTTCCATAAGGCCTTTTTTTAAAAAAAATCTTCGTTCTTAGGAAAAATACTTCTACTGCCCCAGGCCCGCAGAATAGGACCTAATGAATGTATGAATATTTTTTTTTTTTATGGTAAAAAAGTTATTTCTGAAAAGAGTGGTTTGGTTGAAAACCGCTTGGCTCCGGTACTTAGTATGAGCAGCCACATTGATCTCCCGATCCAGACCCTTAATTGAGGAAGACCGAGAAATGAAAGTAGGTACTTTCCTCGTTAATTCACGTTTGCCGGGTTTGTTGTTTTCCACACATTGCAGATACAGTCTTAACGTGACCTGGATTTACATGAGATAATCCCCGTGGTCTAACACTCAGCGACCCTCTAGACGTGGGTTCTATGGTCACGGAACGGATGATATTCTCCGAGCCTGGACCGCAAAGGATTTCCGTCCACCACGTCTTACTACCCGTCGGGATATCCGCGTATTTGTACCATTGCATTGAAAGGGGTTGAAGATTGATTGATTTATATACACATCACTCATCACATGGTCTAACGAGTAACTTTCAGTTGGACTGTAATGCTGGTTACGGAAAGATCAGGGTTAGGACTCCAGTTGGATAGACTGAGGGTGATTTTACTAGATGATATCCCACCCTCCCACCAAGGAAATGTAGATATTTCGCTCTAACTTTCTTATCCCTATTCCACTGTATAATTAATGTATGCGTAAAGACCACCGGGTACTAAGATGAGGTGAATATTTTTAGAGGAAATATACCTTCACTTGCGGGAGGGAAGTTGAGAACCCACTTAGAAAAAAAAACACCAACCTCAGTACACCTAGCTGGTATTCACACCTCGATTACTCTGTCATAGGAAACTTAACACGATGAGACTGATATATTTGTCCACGTAACCATCGATACGTTTTAAAATATAAATCTAACCAATATCCTCTATATCTAATATCTAACTAACCTATCTAATCTAATACATTGAAATAATAAAAGTAGTGGAACAAAGACAAGTAGCATTAGGATTGAGGATGACATATTCAAATCTGAACCAGGAAGATCAGGATCGTAAACTGATAAGGTTCCTTATTTCTTTTTATTATTTTGTTCGCAATAGTTTTGCGTCTTCATCCAGACGGATCTTGATATGTTTCCATATAATTCACGTTTTCCTTCCTGTTCTCACCGACTAGAATGTTGACGTGGTCAGTAAACTTTCTCTAGAGTGAACTAATAATAACAAATTAAGAATAATATGTCGATTTAATAAAAACCCACATATTTGTCACTTTCTCTTGCAAATTGTTATACTAATGATTTTTTTTTTCTATTTGGAATCGTGCGTGCAGTAATATTAATCTTTTTAATGTTTCACATAGTCACCTTCTTTCCTAATACTATTTTAAATTAAGACCAGAATTACAAATTAAAATACTCTTTCCGTAGTTACAATAATTTAATTGCCTAAAACAGTTTTCTTACAAACAAATGCAATGAGAAATTAAAACGTGAATTGTCATATTGGTAAATTGAGTTCATGGTAGTTTTGAAAATTATTTATTTTAAAAGTATTTAGTAATTAATTAACTATTGAATGCAATTGAGTATTAACAGCTTAATTGAAGATCACTTTACAAATGATAAAACCATTCTTTTATCATATAAAATAGTGTTTATATTCCCCCACAGCTTCTTACTACTCCAGGCTATTCTCATTTTAATAACACTAGTGGGGTATGTATTGGGAAGGCGGAACTTATAGGAAATGTACCAGTATTTGTATGAAAGAAAACATGGTAAACAATTTAGAGGAAAATGATTATTTCGGTACACCAGGCCGGGATTTCAACCTTCCGCCACTGGCAAACCATACCAAATTAGCTTGACGTTTAATCCGCGTGCCCACCAAAGCCGGTATTTTTTAGCACCACGTCTTACTACCCATTCATTTTATACGCCTATGCACTAATTATGTTAATAAGTTAGAATTGAGGAGGGTTTGAATTTTAAAGGAAGTATACTTGCATTTTAGTGGAGAGAAAGAGTGTGAAAATGTTTAGAGAAAAACCACTCTAAATACATCCAACCGGGATCGAACCACGATCTCCCCATCTTCGGCAGTTTAGTCTATTGCGAGAGTGGTGCCTTAGACCATGCGGCCAAATGGGTGAATGAGATATTAGACTTACAATTTATTAGTTTTTATTTTTTGTTATTTGTAACTTTGACAAAAGGGTTTATAGTTAATTTCCTTCAGGGGGCAGAGGGCTGAAGAGTATTTGAGAAGAAAATGCATCCACATTAGTGTTTAGAATAGTCTAATCGAAAATAATAGTGAAAAATCATCCCTAATACAACCAGATCAGAGTTCGTACCTTGACCTTTCTGTAAACGGTGACAAAGTACAATGCGGGTCTCACGCCTTAGACAGCTCAACACCGTTTCAGGTTTAAATAAACTGTGCAAATTGGTCCTAAAATTAGTTTATCAGTTTTTTCCCCATATATTATATACTGTGCTCTACTACCCATCCGGACAATTCGCATAAATTACACTAATGTAGTGTGGAAATGTATGTGTATTGGTGAGGAGAGAGAGTGGTAAACCATTTAGTAAAAATTCACCTCAGTGCACCCACCGGGATTCAAACTCCAACCTTCCATTTGCCGGTAACCCGACCAGAAAATCATTTTGCCTCGGTCCGCGTGCCCAACTACTGGGTTGTCAGGTCATTTATCACGTTTTTAAAATAATGTTTTTTGCCTTTTCGATACAAGTTTCAGAATTATACATTTCAATGTCAGACCCAATTTTTTAGTGTATTTTAAATTAAGGCCCATTCAATTTTGCAAATTTTTTTGCAAAAAATGATAGAGGTTTCTTTCTTTTATAAAAATATATTTTTTTTTTTACCCATAGATTTGGGAAAATCTCATTTAAATCCCCATTGTTAAGAAGCTTTTGGCCCTCCGTCCATTTTTGGCTAACGTGCCTGTTTATAAGGGTTCTTTTAAATGAAAAAAATTTCAAATCCCTTTAAATTTCTGTGCCCTGAATGGGAAAACTGCGTTCTTTCCCCTA